>JAADVB010000084.1:0-67357 GCA_023334545.1 Salisapilia sapeloensis
AATATCGCTTACTTATTCCATCCACCACTGTACTGTGCCTGTTCCGAAAGAATAGCGAAGGGCTCACTAGCGCAAGTAAAGCGAAGAGCTCACCAAGTCTTTCGCGCGCTTTTTCAAATGTGCACATTTCGAGCACCAGGCGTGGCTTGAAGTCTTCTCGAAGATGGTTTCCTCTTGGTTGCATCCAAGACCAAGGCAGGGATATATTAAAAAGGTACGGCCGTGTTCGTTGAGAGGGTGATTATTATTTTGCGAGCCAAACGTGCAATATGAGAGTGAGGACGCGCGAATTGTAATCGGTATTATGCCTCGATAATCCCTCTTTTCCTAGTCGACGAAAAGCTGAATTATATCGAAGGGTATATCGATCCAGGTCTAATTTGCTTGATAGGCGTGATCTATATGCTGCAATTTGCACACAACTTATGCTACAAAGAGAATGGCAATGGAAACCTCCATTTCAATAGAGGATGGGGCGTAAGAGGTGAGCTGGACGAAGAATATGAAGCCACATATCTATTGGCACCATTAGTCGCTTGCCTTTGTACTCCTATTATAGCGGAAAAGTTATATTGAAGTGTTACCTTGGGTTTCCACTGGCAAGTAGTAAATCAAATCGGCTGTTCTGGGTGAACGCGGAATTGCTCGATTTGATTCTAAAGAATAGAATTACAAAATGCAGCACTCTAATACTGCTGAATAGATATTCAGTGCGCATACGGCCTGCCTATTTTACTAGAGTGGAAGTGTGTCGCTGGTCTAATACTGAACTATCTTGTCTCAATCAAGTAGAACTAGTTTGTAACTGACAAGTTCCACAATTTCACCTTTGGAGAGCTATAGAACGTCATATAACTGTGTATCCAGATAATTTTATGTTCTGCGTACAACTCGACCAAATGGCTTTAGGAAAACCACCATCAATGAACAATGGTACCATCTTTGGATAAAGTCAAAAATACAATCATCCATCCATGCTACATGACTATTCTCCAAGCCCTGTTCGCAGGTCGACTTTCCTATCAGCTTTTCGCAGCTTGATTCACTCCTTCGTACGCTCTAGCTGCTCTCCTTTGAATACAAATAATATAAAATGATCATAGAACTCTCTTTATAAGGTGGCTTACCATATCATGACGAACAAGTTAAAGTCAAAGGATCTATCAGATATCATGTCCTGCACTTAAGTCTTACATTTATTTATTTTCATCCACTACTAATCGTTACCTCTAATGCAATCAACTCTTTTTTAAATTAGTTTGATGTAAAAGTATATTTTATTCATGCACAGCGAAATGAATGGAAAGCATTCAACTTGCGCTTAGTGAAAGGTTGTAACGGATAGCCCAAATGCAGTCGTAGTTTCGAAATCTACAGGTGAACTTATATACGACGTCAGAGCGGCATCGCGCCCGACTGCAGCGCGCCAACGATTTCATGCATGGAAGGTCTCGACGCTCCGTCCTTCCTTAGACACGCAACCACGATCTCTTTCATCAAGTTTGAGCACTGGTCACTTAGGTGGAAGCCCGTTCGCTGCGCCGTCGGAGACGCCACTTGATGTCCACGGCCTCTCCGATCAACGTTTCGCTGCGGTGGTGCTCCCGTATCCACTTCCACGAGCACAACACCAAAGGCATAGACGTCCGATTTGTCCGTAGGCTGCTCTCCCCTCAGCACTTCCGGCGCCGCAAAGACGCTTCGGTCCTGGTCTAATGGAGACAGCTTGACGTAGTGGAATATGGCGAAGAGACTCAGTTTGGCCGAGAAGTCTCGATCCAACAGGACGTTCGACGCACTCAGTCGACCGTGGACGATCTGCTTGTCATGCAAAAAGCTGATGGCTTCCGCCAACTGCCTCGCAATGGCATGTTGCTTTGGCACACTCAACGCTACTCCTCGCTTCGTGCATTCTCTCAACGAAGCGTTCTCCACATACTCGACGACGGCACCGAGCTCAGAGCCTTCATTGTTCCACATGGCTCCCTTAAACGCTGCGATCCGAGGGTGCTGGAGCTCTGCCATGAGCTCGATCTCAGTCACAAAGTCTCGCATGACCGACTTGCTCGCCGTATTGCTCTTAATCTTCTTCACCGCCACGCGCTGGCCAAGATACTCGCCGACCCATAGCTCCGATCGGGAGCTCACGCGTAGCATCTTATCGAGCAACACGTCACTGTACGCGAGTCTCGTGAGACCAATGTACCCGTCGGCGATTGAGTTTAAGAGCTCAAACTCAGACGTGTTGTGGCTCGAAGGAGATGGCGCAGACATTTCGACGTACGGCTGCTCGAGGACGTGCCCCATGCCGTAGGACATGCTCTGCGTCGTGACGTTCGTGAGCTTGGCAGGATCATGCGGACGTCTACGACGACACTTGCGGCAGCACCAGAGCAGCAGGAGGATGACGACGAGTAGGAAAAAGAAGCCACCGACGACGATGCCGACGATCTCGCCTGTGCTCAACCCGCTCTCGTCCTCTACATCTCCGACACCAGCACTTTCAGAGCCAGATGCGTCGCTAGCGTCTGAAAAGTCCGGAGGGATTGTAATGTCCGTATCGTTCGCGTGGGCACAAAAGACAAAGCTGTCGTTCAGCTGGTCGATCGTCTTGTTACTCGGACAAGCTTCCGTCGTGGTCGTGCCATCGATCTCGAACGACCGTAGACCAGCGAGGAAGTCAAACTGGTCTTCTGAAAGGTCGGAAGCATTCACTGGATTCCCACGCATCGTCAGGTCCTGGAGTTTCGAAAGACCAAAGACGAACGACGGGATGCTTTTGAACGAATTGTTGTCTAAGTAGAGCTGTTGCAGCGTCGGCAAGCTATCTGAATCTCCTTCCAGCGCCGTCAAGTTGTTAAAAGTCAAGTTCCTAGTGCATACAGGCTAAGCCTTAAGACAAAGACGATGGATGGATAGGAGCGTACATGGTCGAGAGCTGCCTATACGTCGTGTTCTTAAAGCTGTCACCTGCATCTTCAATATTATTGTAAGACAAGTCCCTATGGCATCAAGCGTGAGTATACGTATCCAACGTTTCGAAGCTATGATGAAGTAATATTGCTTACAATGTCATCAGCTCATCTGGTGTCAGGAACTGGGATGGAATCGACGATAATTCACAGCGGTTAATGTACCTGTTCATGTCCTTAGTACACGCTTACAACCAGTAGATATCTTAGAGCATACAATTTAGAGGTCGGCGTCAATGATAGTGCCGAGGCGACGTTTTTCAATTGGAGATTCGAAAAAGAGACCGAGTCCAGCGTCTCGCTTGCCTGTAGGTTGAAGGAAGACACGTCCAATGAATTATATGGGTCCTGATCGTCCCGTGCGCGCTCAAATGACCTGTGATATGCCTGTTTAATGCATGCCAGAACAGTGGTAACTTGGCAGAAAGGAGTACGTACACGTCGTGGATGTTCTTGTCGAGCTGGAGAAGGCCAAGGCGTTGGAAAGGAGCGATGCCGGCACTGTCATTCGAGTCAGCGGGGGAGAATGCCCAGCGAGAAGTACTGTCCTCGAATGGCTCGAGGCAGAAGGCTGCTCGGCCATTATTGAGCGTCGCGCACTGTGTATTGTTCGTGCAGTCAATAGAGTTGCTAGAGGATGACCCGAGGATGACACAGGCACTATCGCCATTGCAGGCTCCGCTGCAGCTCGTCGTGAGTGTATTCAGAGCCATTTGCATCGGTGCAGCGTGTACCTGGACCGTGAGTAGGAGCAGGATAGCGATCCACATCTTGGTTTGGATTCGATCGAATATGGCTTAATTGGCTATCGTGAATAGATGAGAAGGAAGGGGAGGCTGTCGTTCGGACAATCAAGGAGGAAATGAGAATGGGAGATCTGGTCATCGTGTGTTCGCGAGTTAATTGATCGAATCCATCACACGCGGATTGGGTGAAATCCGTATTTGTGCAGTCACGATTGGCATAAAATGTAGTCACAAAGGAGAGATAGGCTTCGAAGGAAGTTTTGTTACGATGAAGCGAGCGAAGAATGTGCTAAGCATTAGACAAGTACGTGGACATCCACCAAAGCTCCTCGATGCCGTGAAAATGTACAACGGCGCAAATTAAAGTCAGGTCGAAGCGGTCGCGTCTCTACATGTATGTCACATTTTCATAGAATGCCACACATTTTCGACACCCTCTTCCAACACTTAAATCATGAGCTCGATTTCGGCGAACCCGCAGCACGTTATTGACACGGAGGACGCAGCGGACTTAAATCTCGGCGATGATTTTCGTAACGAGACGTGTCTGTCCAACGCCGAGGTCGCTGTCATCTTAGAAAAGCAAAAGTCAGACTATGAGAACCAGGAGAAGCAATTGACCAAGTACGATCGATAGAAAAACACATACTTTCCATTCCAATGATCTTAATTCCTACCTAGTGTCTTCCAGAAGACGTACTCGTACGTCCAGCGGTTCAGTGGCACCAAGGATCCAGTTGCGAACCAAGCTTCTGTTACAGAACTACGAGAGTACGTCCTCTCGCCTCCTACCATCGAACGTATCATAACATCCACATAGAGCTCTGATGGCCCTCGCCTTTCCACGTGAACAAGATGGAAACTCCGAGCCTTGCCGCCTAGAAGAGTTCGAGATCGCCTGTCTTTCGAACCTGAATCCAGAGGAAGTGGAAGAAGCCAATGCGCTCATTCCGAGTCTCAACAAACGCTTTAATGAAGAAGAGATCGAGGACATTCTGAACATCGTCTCCCGCACGGCTGCACGCATGTTCAGCTAGACTGTTCGACCCAATAGCACCTACCTTTGTGACGAAACAGATTCTGTATTTGAAATTATAAAAATCCGCTAGTCCTGATAAGAAGAAAAGTTTTTCACGAGAGGCATGACCTGGTCGCCAGCGAACCGCCCGAGAGCTCCACGAGCAGCACTCAGTTCCGAAAAGCTCTGGACGCCATCCGTCAATACGCCACTGGTCATGGCAGATCCCTTGAGCTCCTCCGTCGCAGCGTTCGTGCGAGAGATGGCGAACGGCACGGGCTCAAAGCTATGGTCTCCGTACCTTACAGGCGTCGTGTGGTCTCCCGTCACGACGATCGATACCTCCTTGTCGTCTAAATTCAGACGCTTGGGCAGTTCCTCCAACACTTTCTTGACCATCTCGTCCGCCTTTTCAATGAAATGAATCTTCTGCTTCACGTCTTTATCATGTCCAGCGTCATCCACTGCCTTGACATGGATGAACGCAAACGTCTCTTGTCCTGTTGATAGTCGATCGACCGCCGTTTCAGCCTTAGACAAGAGGTTCGTGTGGTAGTCACCTGTGGCACCAGGAGCTTGGACGAGCTCCATGCCGAGCGACATACCCAACCCGGCGATGATACACGTCGGAGCGATCATGAACGACTTCATGCCATGCACCTCTTCAAACGTCGGCACTCGAATGCGTTCACCAGGTCCACGCAGCAGCACGATGTTGGCTGGTGGCTGTCCTTCTTCCTCCCGTTTCTTATTGATCGGATGACTCGATAACTTTTCATGAAACACATCCGACACTTTGTTGAGGACCTAGATACACATCGTATAAGTGGATTAGATCGCATCGTATCGACGAAACAAAAGTACTTTGCTAGAATAATCTGCTTCCGACGAATCGTCCATCGGGACAGATGTCTGGAGAGGAAGGCTACGATGCACAACGTCAGTTACACTGTATGACGGTAGAAGAGGTAGCGTACTTGTCCTTAAGAGGATCTGTGCCAGTCATTTTATCACATAAGCCAGCGCCTTTGAAGACGATGCCGAGACGATGCTCCGTCGCGTACTTTGTCTCGATACGGACATTTGGGAAACCAGGAATGGGCATGTCGTTTAGATAAGAGCACAGGTCGATACCCCACGCAGGAAAGTTTCGATCCACTCGTCTCCTCACCACTACCTTCTCTCCGTCTGCGTTCTAAATGACAACATAGGTAGTCTAGGTCCGACCCAAGAGGATGATACGATCGAATACCTCTTGAAGCGTGGCAAAGTTGCACTTGAAGGCAACATCACCTTGGTCCATGGACAGGCCTGTACCCATGGCCTCAAAAGAACCTCGTCCGCGATAATTCCTAGTGCTATAGATTACATGGTATCCTACGATGCGATCGACTAGAGATGATACACGAAGGGGTTGTAGCCAAGGATAGACATGTGCGCCGTGTCACTGCCGCATGCGTACCCTGGTGCGACAGGATCCATCAATCCATTCAAGCCGCCACCTAGATCGATCCGAGAAAAATTCATCATGTCAGAACGCATCCTGACGCAAGAAAGAGAGAGGATATACGAGCAATAGCGTCCATGGCAGGCGTGGAAGCTGCTTCCAATGTTGTACGGCCATCGAGCTCTTGTAGTGACACGTCGGCTAATCCGTCAATAAGCACAAAGACGACAAGAGGCTGCTTCGTACTCGTCATCTCGGTCGACTATGCTGATCGAAAGTATGAAGATGCCAAATTCGCATTACGATCTGCGATACGTAATTCATCCTATCGTAACGAGCCAGATCTTGTAAAACGTACGAATAATCCACATCTGGATACTCACATCACGACACATCTACTTATCACTTACGAATAAGACAACATGGAGATCAGTCGACGCCCGCAGACACCGCAGGGACGGCCGCGTATGCCGCCGCCACCGTCGCCTTCGATCAAATCTACAACGGTGTCTGCATCACCGGCAGTCCGGCAGAATGAAGCACAACGACCAAAGGTCCAGCCACCGAAACAGACCCAAGCGTCGCAAGGACAGACGCAGACGGACGAAGTCTTGCTCGAGCATACGTGGGGCGTGCATTTCGTTTCACAGCTTTATCGTTTCCATCGAGAACAGCTAGGTAATTACGCCCACGACCTTGTCAAGTTCCTGCGTGCGGCTGCAGTCCAAGCGACTCGTGGACAAGAGTACGGGTACTCTGTCAGCGTCCGGACGACCAACCAGTTTATCGTCTTTCAAATCCAAGAAGACCGTCGAGGCGACGGCACGAAGACCAAATCCGGCTTTGTATTGCACCAGCAAGCTATCGATGGCGCCTCGTCCTCTCAACTCCAGCGACGCAGCTCTGCCTCTTCCATGTCCTCTTCTAGCAATGGCACACAGAATGCTCGTAAGCGATCTGCCTCTCGTCAGCGAGAACATCAGTACGTAGTGCTTTTGCGTGGTTCGAACCAGGTCTTGGCCTGGACTTGTTCATGGCTCCAGCAGCGTTTCCAATGTATCGTCGGTCGGACGCCTGCACGCTTTGGCAAGCAGCATGTCCGGAAGCTCGCGGCAGAATGCATCATCGACGTTGTTTCGGCACAAGCCAAGTCAAAGAAACCGAACGACGTGGACATTGACGACAAAGGCGTCAAGGCCCCTTTATTACTTAAATTCAGAAATAACGCTGCAAGCGCTACCTTGCGAACGTATACGCTGACCGTGCCGTGGAATACAGTCATCCGTCTGTACAAGAAGCAACTCAAGTCATCGAAACTCCTAGCGCCAGACATTGTAACGCATATTGAATCCGAGTACTTCCCGTCGCTCCCGATGGACCTGTCCCAATTCCATCTTTCCAGCTTTGAATTGCAGGAAGTTGCAGCCGATGACATTGGCCACTTGGAGCTATACAAGATGCAGATCGTACCACATATGCTAAATCACTTGACAAGTATCGGAAGTCTCTTGCAGCAAGACCAAGTCGCCAAGCCACAACTTACGCTGTAGACGCTTTTGTCATCTTCGCTCTGTACCATCGTGTACGCAGACCACTCGTATCGACATATCATTCGATCCAGTACTTTGATCCCACCTCTTCCAACTATGAGGACTTTAGTTAATGAAATCATAAAAAGAAATTCCCATTTACACGCTTGTATTTAATGCTGATATCGACTCAAATCAATCTTCCGAGGCGTATTAGTCGCTGACGTACCAGGACTCAAGCTCGAAGCCTTTTGCTTGCCATCGCTTAACGCTCGACGTAAAGCAGACTCGAGCATGCTTCGAGACTGAGACTGCATGGCTCCCACAGCTTCTTTAAACGCACTTGGTTGTGTCTGAGCATATTGTAGCAGCGATCTCGACACTAGAAGCGAGAGCTGAGTATGCACATGCTTATCTGCAGATGCTTCCAACACATGCGCCAGCTTCGGAAGCACTAGACAGACAGACGCTGGACTGTAGCTGTCATCTAGTTGAGACATCAGTAGCCTCAGAAGCTGCTCTGCTTCGTCGACTTCAGATAGATCAGTCGGGAGGACACCACCATGCTCAATGATGTTCATAACCGGACCACCTACTTGCCCAAAGTACCTACGAGCGTTCATGACGTCACCGGCTTGCACCAGCTTCTGGGTTACGCCTCGAACTCCACGAACGATATGAGCGACCACGGGTGCCACTTTAGCGTCATGATCCTCGTGCAACTTCGTCAGCATCGTACCTACTAGCTGAGCCACTGTTGCGTGGAAACTAGCGACGTCCTCGTGCACACTCTCTGGAAACTGCACGACGTAGCTACCAATCACTCGTAACGCAAAGTCGACACCAGCCACTGTCTTGTGTTCACGAGCTCTCACCAGCTCTTCCTGCAGCCATTGCACGAGCAAGATAAAGCTGCGTCGGATCTTCGACTGCACGTCCACCTGGAAAGTGGAAGCTTCCTCAGAACAGGCGAACGTTGCGAGCGTCTGGACAGCTGCGCGAGTGAGCGTCACGCCAACTTCATGCAGCTCCGTCCGATGAGCTAGACCATGGTACGCTGGCTCCACTACGCCAAGGGCCAGAGTGACATAGTGACGTGCGACCTTCGTTTGATGCAAGGCGATGATACCTCGTGTCGCTAGAGTTAGCACTTCCTCCAAGTTTTCATCCTCATGACTAGTTTTCTCTCCTACTACTTGCATTCTTGTCCTGACAACTTCCAGTGGACAGATCGCTGCTTTACCAATCATAGAAGCCAAACTCTTACTCGTCGGTAGTTCATGGACGACAGGAAGGTAAAGCACATTCATCAGAGCTGACAAAGCAGCGTTCTGCATCCGACCTTTACGCTGGAGAGCTGTAGTAGAGAGTATATGTAAAGCATGCTCGAATAAACCATACTCTGTCCTATCAACTAGGGTAGAAAGGAAAAGAGGAATGGACTCTAAGAGATCGACTACGCTTTCTTCCGACCGGTGCGTGCTGTGGCTGCTTAGATACAGCAGAGCAGTCGAGACAAGTAGCTTCAGCTCATCTTTGTGTAAAGACACTAACTGTGCGTCTGGGAAACACTGGGGCAACGTGGCTAGTGCGAGGCACATTTCAGGCCAGAAGCGATCGTACAGTGCCCGCAACTGTTTCACTAGACCTAGATCGTCTCCAGTATGTTTCGAGAGATTTGGTACAACGACCTTCAGGACAGGTGATTTGCTAAGTACCTGGACATGATCTATCGACGGTTGTTCTAACGCAGGCCAAGCGTCACTACTTCCCTGCATGATAAAGCCACACACTCGAGTCACATCGAGCCAGCAGCTAATGATAGTATCTAAAGAAGCTGAGAGAGATGAAGTCACAGCCTTCAAGAGAGTAGACGGGCGCATGCTTTCACTTCCAGGCCCAGATTCCTGAGCCAGTCCGTTGCTATCGATCACGAGACGAGCGAGGCAGGACAAGTGCGCCAAGACAAGCTCCGTTCGCTGCACTTCTCCACCAGCAAACTCCGCCTGGCCGTATGCTTCCGACACGACCATGCGTAGAATCCGCTGGATCGCGACCTTGTCTTCCGCGATACGGAGCTGAATGCACCGACCACTGATGTCATAAGCTTCCATCGCAAGCTCCGCGTGGAACGGTGCAGCCGACTTATTGTCAGCACCACCACTCACCTCCTTCACAGCATGTCGTACAGCTGAGGAGATCTGAGCACGATATGGCTCCAGCAAGTAGCTCTCGCCACTTGAAACCTCCGGGTCTCTCGCGTCCTTAAATTGCGTCACGACAACATTCAAAAGCTCTAGTCCAGTGGATTGGAACATGAGGAGTTCACTCGCATCGCTAGATGTAGTCGTCGCTTGACATGCGAGTGTCACAAACTCATCTAGATACATGCAAATAAAATTGTCTTGCGGCGTCAACGCCTCCTTTCCTCTCGACACTTCTCTCGACAAACCCGGTTTAAACGAACTATCTTCTCCACATCGCATCGAGAAACGACTACGTGCTTTCAACATATCAAAATGAGCTTCGGCATCACGCTTACAACCATCGACGAGAAGCTTGAACACGCGCAAGACACAGACGAGTGCAAAGTGACGTGCTTGACGACAGAGTGGAGGAAGGAACGTCGTGAGCTTGGCCACTGCCTTCTTCGTCTCTCGCCACACGTCCATCTGCGCTGTAATCGCAGATGCTGATGGTGATCTCACCTCTCGAGAATGCGTAGAAGGTGGTAGCGGCATCTCGAGAGATGAAGCTTCATCTACATCCGACCACGCGTCATCTGCGTTATAGTTCGTAGCGCCACTTGGACTCGACATAAGCTCTACGTCTACTTCACTACCAGGCATCTCTGACGTCGCGCCAATAGCGATACTTCGACAGAAGAGCGCCCAGTGACAAGGTCGAGCCGTCGGCTGGTACCCTCCATCGACATCCAACATACTCCAGATCGTGGAGCAGATAGCATCCACAACACTTTGAGACTTGTCAGCGAGACTGGAAAAGGATAGGGAGTCGGCCATGCCATGCAGCGTCGGCATGTATTTCCACGTGAGGTTCGTGTACTCTGCATGGAGAGCATGGAAGAGTAGACATTGAATACGGAATTGATGGATTAACGACGGCTTGCGTTCCGTCAAAGATCGAATACATGCCATCGCTCGATATTGGAGCATGCTACGAGCCGAACCGGACATGGATAGCAACGGTGATTTTGTCACATGCGTTCCGATCGTATCGAACGTATCGCCTGCATCTTCTGTCGCAGGGCATAGGATATCCGCAGCATCTGAAACGATATGGAAGATATAGAACAAGTCATGAAGACGGAACTTGGTCGGTGCATACACGACCACTTGTTCTAAGAAGGCAAGGTACTCGCGTTCGACGCGTATGTCGCCGTCTTGACGCAACGTTCCCCACATGACATGCAGTTTATTCAATCTGTCTTTCGAGTCCACGACATCCGGTCCGAGCGTCGAGACGATGCTGTTAATGACTTGACTAAGCGCGACTTTTGATCCAACATCCCACTTGGGACGATTGAGACCTTTGGATGACTCAAACCCAGCCAAGATTTGAGTCTCCAGCAGCGCCATGGACGAGTTCACATACTGCGTCTGATCTGTTCCTGAGAGAGCGATCGAATCTAGCACAATGCTCCACGAATGCAGCATCCACGTACGTAGCGGATACGCTACTTCGGCACCAAAGCGGTACATGAGTCCAGTGTCGATAGTCACTTTCGTCCCACAGCGTCGCTTGATACATGCCACGGCAAACAACGTACCTGCTAGCTGGATAGATGTGTCCGAGGCAGAAGATGATGTTGTCACAGATGGCAGTCTTTCGTTCGCGAGCTTCTTCTCCAGTTCTTGTATCAACGCACGCCTGTTGTCATCGCGAAGGAGCTCTGCCAAACGTCCTAATGCCTCTCCAGCTCCACGTCGGACAGTCGGATTGTCACTCATGACCATCTCCCACAGCATGCTCTGCACCTGCATGGACCATGATGGTGCTGCTTCTGTCTCAGACGGAATAGACGCTTCCTGTAGTGCTGCCATCAACAACGAGCAGACGTTCACGTCACAATGACTACGCGACTCGCCTAGGACGTTCGAGTAGTGCTGAAGACAGCGAAGCTGCAGATCTTCCGGCAGTAAATGGAATAAACGACCAAAGAGCAAGACACTCGCGTCGACTAAACGCGTGTGGGCGAGACTGCTGCATGGGTAATAGTCATACACATCTTCTTCTTTTCGTTCACATACGGATGCATAAAAGACATCCAAGTACTGCGTCTCCATCTCTGTATCGGTTAAAGTATTCTCTGGCTGTAGTAAGAACAAAATATGATTTAACTCTTTCGAATACAAAGCACTCGGACCATCTCCTGCTTCCAAATGAGCCACTGATGATACGTCTAGGACGTCATCGGCGTTCGTAAGCGCGTGAGAAAGGAACGTCGTGTCTACAGGGGCCACTGGTGACTGCGTTAGATTCGTCAGCGACTGACCAGTCGTGAACTCTGCTACAAGATCCACAAGTGTAATGAAAGAATCCTTGTAGACGGATGGGAGCAGGGTAAAGCATCTTAAGATCCACGTCAAAAGACGATATCTCGCAGTCTGTCCTCTCCGCTTCGTCGGATGACTCAATTGGTCTTGTAAAGCCATCACGAACGTATGCAGAATATGCCCAGACAACATATAAAACCCATCCGTACTACCAGCTACATCTTTGGCGCAAGTGAGAAAGTTATACAGAGCATGAAGCTGTCCTTCCATACGCAGAATCTCAAGCGAAGACTCGCGCGTTTGCAAGACACTCGCTTTCAGCCACAAGGACATAAGAGAACTCATCTTGGACTGCACCCAAAAGTCATCTTTCACGGCGGACAAAGCGCCAATAAGAGTCCATCCGGCTCGAGTACATGTGAGCCAGACACTGTCCGAAAAGTTCTCCGCGAATTGGCTTTCCACGAGCTGAATCGCATGCGTGAGTACTTGATCTAGAACTGAATGCGAAATATCCGAGTCCGCTCGCAATCGAATCGCACGAAGCAAGTGTGCGATGGCAGAAGCGACACCTTGGATGCCATATAAAAGAGATTTGCTACCAGTAGTACTACTTTCGTCCAATGATTCTTCTAGACTATCACCGATGGTATCCTCAACTTGCGAGTGATTACTCAGTAGCGTCGACGTCGTTTCACTCAATCGATCGACGCAATAGGTCAGGACGGTCTTTAGTTGATACGGCAACGCCGTCACGAGCGATGCGAGGGCCACTGCTGCTTGGAAACGTACTCCTTGCTTCTCATGCGACAGGAAGCGTTGCAACAGCTCAATACTCTGACCGACGCTGTCTGCGCTGCTCTCACCTAGTGCCTGGTACATGTGACTCACTTCCACAAGCAGCGTCAGGATCTTGTGATGATTACAGAAAGATGCATCAGCTATCGACTCGGCCTGGAGTTTCTCCAAGTACACACCAAGGAGCTCTGTCTGCTGTCGTTCGATCAAGGTGCTATTCAGTCCATAGCGAAGAACAAAACAAACGGAATTTCTAGCTCGCGTTAAATCGCCCAGACCAAACGGATAGTCGAGAATTGCAAGCAATGCGTCGACAATCTCTCGCAATTGCGTCCCACCGATCGAGTCTGGCGGAAGACGCTCGAGCATACTACACAATGCGATCGAATAGGACGCGAGGATACCTCCATGGCTTTGCGTAGGTACAGTACTAACCGTCAAGAACTTGGACTCGATCATCTCTTTTAGGTACAACACGATGCTAGCGATCGTGGAGAAATTGACGGCTGCAGCTTTCCGTCGAGACATGCCGAGCAGTTGGACACTCGGGAGCTTGAAGCCGAGCTTGGACTTGCTAAAGGCTGTTGGGGCAGCCACAGGGGCTGGTACAGTCGCACTGGACGAATCGGGCTCGACAGGTGGCTGCGACGCATCGGTCGAATCGTCTTCATCACTTCCGATGCCGCCAGAGTTGGGTGCACTCGATATCTCATTCCCGTGACTTGTAGGTTCATGCACGACCGCAGTGCCTGAAGCGAATTGTGCCAAGACGATGCCGATGACGACCGAGAAGACACGGCGCGCTTCGGGCGAGACATCATCCATACCTTTGCTAGCGATCTGCATGATAATATCAAACGAAATACCCATATTGGCAGTCGCGTTCGTTCCATTCGTTGGAGCTCCAGTAGAATTCGGTCCGCCACTAGAGCCTAAGCTAGCGGTAGTCGAGCTAGAGGTAGACCCAGCACTATTTCCAGTAGCATTTGGTCCACCGCTATTGCTTCCATTGAATGTACTGACTGTGCGACTGGCAAGGACGCGTAGTAAAGTGCCGGAGAGGACACGTACTTGTGGATCCTTATCCTGCACGCACTTGTTTACGATCTTGAGCGCGTCGGCATGAAAATAAACTAGTCTAGGCACATCATGGTCTAATAGACGGATAATACTCTCCAACATCGTATGCTTTAGCAACATCTCGCCATGGCGAATGTGTTTAACGACAAAGGCCATGACGTCCGGCACGAGCGTGAGGGCGTCGTGCAATGGCAAACGAGCAATCACCTTTACAAGCCACGTCTTCACGGGCACAGAAGTCGGTCTCGTCGCCATGGCATCGCTCAAGGCCGCAACGGCGGAATAATCAAAGCTACGCACGAGAAGATCGCAGAGCATGCTCAAAATGCCATCGGACATGGGAATCGACACGCCTCCCGCAGCTGTCAGTGTCGATATCGATCCAGACGCCCCGGATCCCGAAGAATGGCTAGTCTGAAGCGCACAATACGCTGTTAAAGCATTCAAAAGCGGATGGAAGCTCAGCTGATGCTCATTCCCGCTGGCTTTCACCGGGCTTTCTTCAACACCCTGAGGACGACAATGACGTTCTAATGATATCAGTGTCTTGAGCAGTCTCTTGTGCTGCTTGAGGTGCTCTGCTGCAGTCGAAGCTGCTCGGAGGTCCTCTACACAGGAGCTCAAGCGCTCCATCTTGGCCATGATTTGTGCTATATTGGGGAGGAGATAGGTTTTGTTGTAAGTGGTATACAATTACTTATATAAAAGAGGACACAACGAAAAGCACATCAAGATGATGCAGACGGCGACGGTCACGAGCTCTTCCTGGGAGGACTTGCGTCGAGCTGCACGTGCGTCGGAACGTACGTTGGAAGATAAAATCACGTCGTACGTGACGATTAGCAAGACGACGAAACGTGGAGAGAATGTGCAGGACGAAGGTAGGCTTGATAAGATAGGAAGAAGGAATGGCATCATAATTGAAACAAGCATAGATCACGTATCGGAGGAAGTAACTGGGGAACGACAATTGGCACTGGAGATTGAAGATGCTTTGACTACGGTAGACTGGCTTAGTTCACTACAGGGTTCATGCAAAGATAATAACGACGTTTTGCACGTAGCTCTCCGACACGATCGATGAGATGAGTGCGTTTGTCGGATCGTCTGGAGCCAAAGCACAAGAAGCTCTGCTCCAGCGGTACCGTGAACTATATTTTGACTTTAAAACCGAGTTTCGTCGTGCTAGTGTACGTCCTTTAAACATTTTATCATGGTCGAAGCTAATAGGAAGCGCCATGTAGACGGTGTTGCAGGAGAAACGGGATTCACAAAAGCTATTCGGAGACAGGTACAAGATCCTCTGTACAAATCGATTCGTAGGATGAAAGCTAAGTAGCGATTCGATATATCTAGAGTCCAGATTGGCGTCTCTGACGATGCAGAGATGGATTCTCTGCTCAACGAACGTCGGGCAGTGGACTCATCACGTTCCATTACGAGCAGCATCATTGAGTATGCTATACTTATATCGTTTACTCCATACACAGCTAACATGATGCGATACAGCCAAGCAATGGCGACCAAGACGTCTTTACAAGAACAACGCGATCGGTTCATGAACTCTCGTAACAAGGTGTACACCCTGTCGACGTCTTTCGCCGGCATCAATTCGCTCATGGAGCAGATCCGCCGCAAGAAGCTGCGTAACAACACGATCCTGGCGCTCGTCATCGCCGGCTGCATCTGCTTTACGCTCTGGTGGACCGTTCTATCCCACTTTTAAAGTATATTTTCATCGTCCACATGCTCTTCCTTTGATCCTCCCCATCGCTTCCTCCACTTGTATCCTGTATACTGTGTCATATAAACACTTGGACGCGCGATGGAACATCACGCCATCCACCTGTCTCGATTCTAGAGTTACCCACAAGACTAGCTACCTATATCGTCAATAGCCCCCCTTTCCATGCACCCACTTCGTACGACCAATACAAGATCCAATGTCCGAGCTAGAACTCGCTTCCGTCCAAAGAAGCGAGGAGGAGCTCTAGCTAGAGTGGACGCGTGTCCCATAAAATAACATGCTAAAGGACTCGCGCTTTGTGTCCACTTGGAGCGAACCATATCGAGACGCCGGCTCTCCACACTTTTTTTCGCCAAAGCAGCGGGTTGCGTCCCATCCACCGGGCGACCGAGTTCCATCTAGCGACAGCTACTCGCTCGATAAGCTTCGTATTAAACGACAATGAGTGATCGAACGGGAGTCTCGCTGCTCGTACGCAACATAAGCCGTCGAGCGAGGTACGTCTCGACCCTTTATTCTATCTTTTTTCATCACTCGTGATCGAAGTGTTTGAATGGCCGTCAATGCTCATGCCATCACCTCCATAGAGTCGAAGACATTCGAAAGGAATTTGAACGATTTGGAACCGTCCGAGATGTGTATATTCCTCGAGACTTTTACACTCGGTGCGTCGAGTCGATAAATCATCTCGTATCAAGCTAACGTCGTGTCGTCCGTAGCGAAGTGAAAGGCTTTGCCTTTGTCGAGTTCGAGACCGACAAGGAGGCTGAAGATGCTCGAGATGCACTTGATGGCACTAACCTCGATGGACGCGACATCCATGTCATCTTTGCGCAAGAACGTCGAAAGACGACGCAGCAGATGCGCGATCGCGAGCGGTACGTCACATTTCCACTTGACATTGATATCGTTTAACACTTGGCTCTAGACACGACAGTGGCGGACGTCGTAACAACCGCAATCGCAACCGCTCTCGTTCGCCCCGGGACTCATCTCCTCGTCGACGTCGAGACCGATCTCGTTCACGCGAACGCGAGCGTCCTCGTCGTGGCGGTCGTCGCTCCCGCTCGAGATCGAACCGACCGCGCCGTGGTGCATCCCCGAAGCGTCGATCCAAGTCCGGCTCGCGTTCACCTGCTCGGTCTCGCAGCCGCTCACGCCGGAAAGAGGACCGCTCGGCGTCGCCCCGAAGAGGACGCGCTAGTGACGAAGAGATGGAGGCTGAATCTCCTCGCCGCAAGGCTGGAAGCGATGACGACAGGAACAGTGAGGAGCGGGATTAAACGTCGACACCCGAAGCTTCAAGTAGTGAGGACGCAGTCGAGAGAAAGAGAGAGAGAGAGAGAGAGGCAAAGGAGAAAACAAGAAGCCGCCATCTGCCTGGATCCGTCTCGAGCTTCGTGGGAGCTGTTTCTTTTTTTTTTCTTTTACTACTTGTCTCGATCTTCCTATATACTTGTAGCTTGATGCCGACTAGAGGTAGATACGAACTGCCACGACACAATATAGTTGCACGCACGTAGAACGCTTAGTACATGTCTGTTACATACCATTCACCTCGGTACCGTTGTCTCCCGTCCACCAATTCATATGACCATGCGCTGTCACTACGAAGTCCTAGAGGTACAGCAGGATGCTGCCAGTAAAGATATCAAGCGTGCTTTTCATGTACAAGCTTTGAAATGGCACCCGGATAAACATCAGAGTCGAAATGTCTCGCATGCCGAAGCCACGGAGCGATTTCAAGAAATACAGGCTGCGTATGAAGTGCTGAGTGATCCGCATGAACGGCAGTGGTATGACGACCATCGAGAACAGATACTACGTGGAGATGATGAACAGACAGAGGAAGAGCTGAATCTGTTCAAGTACTTTTCTCCGTCCATCTACAAAGGTTTTGGGACTGATCGTCGAAGTTTCTACACGGTTTATCACGACTTATTCCTCGAAATCGATCGTCTTGATGCGGATAGTCATGCCAAGGGATGGGAGAAAGCTCCTGCATTCGGCGATCAAGACGCTGGAATTGATGATGTGCTAGCTTTCTATCGACATTGGGAAGGATACGTTACCAAGCGAACGTTTGCGTGGCTAGACCAGTACAAGACGACGGATGGTCCGACGAGACAGGTGCGTCGTGCGATGGAAAAGGAGAACCAAAAGGTTCGAGATGCTGCCAAGAAAGCGTTTACATCTCAAGTACGTGAACTCGTGGAGTTTATCAAGAAACGAGATCCGCGTATGATCCAATACGTCCAAGAACGAGAGGAACGGAAGCGACAGCAACAGCTTGAGAAGGAAGAGAGGCAGAGGAAGAAGAAAGAGGAGTATGAAGCACAGCGTAAAGCTTTCCAGGAAGCTGAAGAAGCTCGATTAAAGAATGAACCGAGGAGAAAGCAGCTACAGCAGGAGGAAGAAGAGGAACTGGAAAAGTGGAGACGAAGGATGAATGCAGAGGTATGGAAATGTGACGTGTGTCAAAAGTCCTTCAAGTCGGAGAAGCAGGTCGCGAACCACTTGGACTCGAAGAAGCATCGGGACAAGGAAAAAGAGCTGGGGATCACTAGCGATATCGATGCCGTAGATGCTGCCATGGAAGCCGAGCTACAGGCAGAGTTGGCAGCAATGGCTCTGGACAAGCACAAGCAGACAGACAAAGCTACAGACAATGACAAGATAGATAGTAAAAAGCAGGAAGAGGAGGAACGAGAGGAGAAGGAACGAGCTGACAAAGAGGAAGCTGCTCGCATTCGTCAAGAAAAAGAGGCACGTGCAGCTTTAAAGCGCAAGGAACGTAAGGAGAAACGCAAGGCGGAGCGACATGGGGAAGTAGAGAAGATTGTGACGGCTGCACGTGACCAAGACGATGATGACGACGATGGGAAGAAGCGCAAAGGCAAAGGTCGAAGGCGTGGTAAAAAGTAAAATACAGCCTTTGTACTTGTACCAGTGCTTGTGTCTTTCTTCCTTACGACTGGTTGCTCTTCAAGCGATCAGCACACTCTTGACACACAGGCATCCACTTGGAAGCTGCACATTTCGCGACGGCCGGTTGACTCTTGCAGCTTGAGCACATGATCACATCCTCTTCATGTGCTTCTGGTGACTCTTCTTTTGTCGTGGCTGTTCCCTTCTCATTTATTTCTTGCGAATCGTACTTGTCGTGTGCCATCATCTCCTGTCGTTCGTTCTCTTCCCTCCACGCGGAAACTCGGTTCCGTTGGGCAGCACGTCGAGCTTCCACCTCCTGCTTCTTCGTCTCAATGTCAGATCTTACGCGAGCTTGTAGCTTACCGAAATCTTGATCCAGCTTCTCGAGCAACCAGTGCAGTCCTTGCTCAAGTCGATCATCCACCATGTTGTTATTCTGAGAAGCCTTGGCGATGCACGGCATGAGCATCGTATTAGGTCGGTCGTCCGTGTGAAGTAGACATCTCAACTCCTGCTCTTCCATGACAGAAGGATCATCGCGTTTATTGGCAAAACTGATCAAAGCAACAATCATGGTCATCTACTCGTATATCTAATGCGAGTGCTATCGAGCTGTACATACATGAGGAGAGGCTTGTCGACCATCATCGAATGAGACATGGATGTGCTGAGTACTTGAGCTGCTTCATGGATGCTGTTCTGATCAGCAGAGTCGACGACGAAGATGATACCATGAACCTACTTGCACAAAAGCTCTTTTAGTCGATACACGACGATAATCGAGTCTGAAGCAGAGTGTACGTCAGCATAGTACTCTGGCCAGACGTTTCGGAAGGCAGGACCTCCGCCAAGATCGTAGAACTTGATGTATCCTGTTTCCGTCTGGAACTCTGCAGACGTGAAGCCTGCGCTTGGTACATGCTCCTTCTCTAGCTCACCTTGCAAGGTAGACAGCAGCGTTGACTTGCCAGCGTTATCAATGCCGATGATCAACACAACGAGCGACTTGGGCTCAGAAGCAGGCGCTGCATCCCTGTTTTCATCCATAACACTTGTCGAGTCCTTCGGATCGGTCGATTCCTCTAATGTAGGCTCTTTATCGGGCACGTTGGGCATGGTAGGTGCTGCTGACGTATCTGGCTTTAAGCACATGCCATGCACGCTATGCTCCGTCTTTCCATCGCCGTACTGGACCGTGTAAAGTTGTGTCTGTGGATCAAACGCAGTGATAGTTGCTGGCCAATATCTCGGTCTTCCTTTGTACCGACATAGCACTCGGTCATTGACTGCGTACACGACGTCGTTGTCTTGATTTGAAGTAGCGGCAAGTGCATGATCTCCGCTTCCGACAATAATCCTTGCCTGGACAATGTCCTTGATAAAACCTACCAGGTTACCACTGAGTTTCCATCGGACATAAATTGATACGTCCAGCATACCTTTGACGGAGCTCGGACGCTCACGAAGTATCTGGTGCGCCAAGTCGTCCATGATCGGAATTACACTAGTTGCCATGTAATCCACCATTTGCTGTCGCTTGCTAAGCTTCTTCGTATAGCGAGAGTATGGAAACTGCTGATTCTGATGGGAGAAGCGGTCAGACTTGGATTCGTCGACAAAGTCGTGGATGAACTCATAGATGCATTCCGGCTGATAAAGTAGTAGCGCTTCAATGAGGGGCATGAGGACAGGATCTACATACTTTCGCAAGTACTCGTGCTCGTTCGTATCCGCTGGCTGGTGAGGCGTCGCTGCCGCCGGTTGTACTGTAGCAATTGCAATAAAATCATATCGTATTTGTTTTAATGAAAAAGTAAGTGGTAGTTGCATCCGCACCAGAGTCATTAAGAGATGGCCTCCTCTGTGGTGGGCTTGCATTCATACTTCCGAAGCTGACGTCGATAACCAGACGTTTGTCCTGCTTGCGTCACGTACCGGGATAGAAAGACTAGCACATGCATTAGACACGTCTTTGAAGGTACTCTATAAGCTAAGGGACCTATGGCAATGCTCTCGTGACGATCGCCGATGGTAGCTGCGTAGGAGACAAGGAGGACGAGCGACGGTTGTTACGTAGCTATCTGTCGCTTCAAGATACCGTCGAACGGTATACAAATTTCTAGTCAAAACCTTTTGGTCCGTAGGCACCTAATATCGTGTCAATCATGCTGTCGACGGCGACGAAGAGAGCTGCTTCCTCCACCGCTACACGTGCCTTTTCATCACAAGCAGGGCATGCTGGTGTCTCCGGTACGACCATGCAATCCACACGGAGTATCAATACTATATATTGATCCTTTTATATCTATTGACAGGTGCCAAGCTGGATGGCATTGCTCGATTCTATAAGACGGCGGACGTAAAGGAAGTGGAGGACGAGACAAACGGAAAGAAGGAATACGCAGTCGTGCTAGATGGCAAGACTGTGAAGACACCAGCTTTCCGTCCGCTGCGTTTACCGTCTCGATCCATGGCATTTGCTGTCGCTCAGGAATGGGACGCTCAAGAAAAAGAGATTCGTCCTGCGACCATGCCCATGATGACACTCGCCTCCACGGCCATCGACTTTGACAGGAGCTCTACGGTATCGGAAGTCGTCAAGGAGATCATGCGTTACTTCCACTCGGACACGCTGTGCTACCAGGTGACGGGCGACCAACAGGATAAGCTCGAGTCTTTGCAGGAGCGCAAGTGGGGTCCCATCCGTAAATGGTTTTCTGACAAGTTCGACGGTGAGGTGGACGTCAGCCACGGAACCATCGGTGCTATCAAGCACGATGACACGCTCGTTGCCAACGTCAAAGATCATCTAGACAATGTACTTACATCTCGTTCCTGTGTTTATCATAAAAAAAACTCATGACCTGGACGTAGCTGTCGGTCATGGAGCTTATCGGCTTGAGGACGCTTACAAAGGAGTGCAAGGTAGAGTCCCTCGTAGCGTATCACCAGCCACTAAAGTACTAAAACCACTTCGTACAGTCCTTGATCGCAGCCATGGCCATTAAAGAACGACACTTGTCCGCCAAAGAGGTACGTCTTCCTCCTCTATCTCGATAGCAACGTACTAAATGATCCTATAGGCGATGGACTTGGCGCGTGTGGAAGAGGAGTTCCAGATCGAGCGCTGGGGACTCGTCGAAGGAGGGCACGACCTCGATCGAGCCAACGCGAGCGTCCGCATTTCCAGTGCCTCCGTCCTCCTATGGCTTCTCCAGCACCAAAACTAACGTCTTCACTACCAAGATGAAAGAAACCAAATAAACCAATGTGGGCATTAAAAAACTCCATGTTGCATCCACCTATAGCAAACGTATACGTCTACAAACACACACTTGTTACTCGAGCTCTTGGTTGCAAAGCGGGCACACGGGCATGCGACTCGACCCTGCGGCAGTGTACGCCCATCGGTCGAGACATTCCAAATGGAATTCATGCTTGCACTTGCGAACGACACGCAGAACGTCTCCTGAACCGTACTCGTCACAGCAAATGCAGCACGTGTCATTGTTCGACGGACCTCCTCGATAGTCCGCCAAGAGCTCCACCAAGTCATCTCGCTGGACGCAATTGGAACTATCGACGTCTCGACGCTTAAGACGCTGTTTTAAATCCCCGATCGATGTCGTCTTGAGCTCCTCTGGCGTTTTGTACTCTTCCGTCGGCATGGCGTGGATGATGTGCATGATGCGATTGTACACTTGCTCCGTGTCGACAGTCGGCTGACTGCGTGGAGCGTTCGCACGAGCAGTGTGGTGGTCGATACTAGCTCGAACGACTTCGCGCCATGGCATCGCAGGGTGCTGCTGATGGATGTGATAGGCCGTACGACCGTAGAGGCATATACGATAGAAGCCATAGAGCGAGATGCACATGAGAATCAGTCCAGCGAGCCGTAGATTGTCCGTCGAGTCGCTCCCTGCACCCGACTGCAGTATCGGTACGGCTGCTTGGGCTATCACCATCAACATGATGACCCAGGGACTATCGGAAGCATTGTAAATGACCATCATGGTGCTTTCGGACGTGAATATGGCAATGACGTTCTCTCTCTCCGATTCTGATTTCGGACGTGTCACGCTAAATACGCGCCCATAGTTAGCTCGGCACTAACTGCGCACGCAGATAAGACAGAGCTCCGAACAGCTTTCGATCGAGATGGCGAATCGAGCGCTCGTACCTCCATTTCGCTTCAGTACAGTCCAACAGGAGCTCTATCGAGGTGCTTATCCGTCACTTAAAAACTTTCGTTTTCTACGAAGACTTTCGTTAAAGACAATTATCTCTCTCATCCCGGAACCACCGACCGTCGACCTCGCCGAGTTCTGTGCCGCCGAAGGCATTGTCAATTATCATTTCCATGCAGATAAATTCACGTCGGATAATGTTACTGTGCCGCCGGCAACAGTGGCACAGATCCTACAGCTTATGCTGAAGAAGGAGAACCTGCCGCTCTACATCCACTGCCTCGATGGCGCCAATGTCACGGGTATTGTCATCATGGTCCTCCGAAAATTGCAGAACTGGACAAAGGTCGCTATCACGTCCGAGTTTTGTCGGTATAATTTCCTTTATTACTCATCCTACCATCCAATAGCACTAAGCTAGCTCTAGCTTTACTCGAGACCACAACATTGAAAAGGATGAATCCGAATATCTCGTCGCCTTCTCGGAAGAGATCATCGTCACAAACGACGCTCCTCATTGGCTATGGAATGGCGTCCGTATCTCCAAACACCCGACAATGATCATCCACCAGCCCGACTTGGAGACGACTACCGGCAACACCGACACACCCTTTGGCCCGACTAGGTATCATGTCGATCTTTTGGTCGTAAACATCATGTCTCACTCTGTATCCAGCACCCAGCCGTTGGAATCCGATATAGATAAGACGGAAGCTCTCATGCGCCAGTTTGAAGAAGCCAGCCGCTCTCGCACCTTCCACGACGCTGCCAGTAGCCACGAAGACATGGATATGAACGCAGATGAAAGCGTCGTCGACGTCTCGATCCCGAAATCACTAGATGCACTCGACCTCGCAGGAGTCTAATCGCGTCCAAGTATAAAGCTTTCGTTTCGTACCGTTTCGCATCTTCCTGCCTCCATCTCTGTACGCTTCTGTCGCCATGTTGTAAGCCACGTCGCTTGACGATACCCTCCCGATCTTAAAAGTGAAGCCACCACACGTATCCGGATAAGGAAAATGACAAAACGAGAGTACGAAATTTATGCATGTGAGTAGTTTTGAAAGCTGCATTCGTTTCCAGAGATGGAGAAGCATTAAATAGATGGCATTACACAAGTAGCTGTCATTGTAAGAGAAGCTTCATGGAAACGACGGGTATATGTAAATGCATCGAGTTTTTATTGGAAGACTAGACCAAAATATGTAGTGTCTAGTTTTCACGTCTTCTCGCATTTCATCCTACTCATCCCCATTCAACGATGCAAGCAAAGCAGATCCAAAGCGTGCCTACTTACAAAGTACATGCTCTTTAACTTTTATCTCCTGCATAAATACAAGTCGTACTCTCACTTCGTCATTATCTTTTAAGTATACGCCAGTTTTCATGAATTCTCTTCCCGCCCGGGCTCTCTGTTCCCAAATGTGCTCCCGTTTTGTCATTTCCCGATCTTCAAAGTGAAGCCACCACGCATATCCGGATAACCTACGCCTACGACATCAAGCTCACTTTGGAAATCATCGACATGGCGACGGACGAGAATTGGCTACCAGGAAAGATTAAGCGAGGCGAAGTGCCGGCACGGGGCGTGAACCTCGGAGGCTGGCTGGTCGCAGAACACTGGATGACGTGGAGCTCTCCTATTTGGAATGGAGTCCCGGAAGAGATTGCGTCAAAGGGAGAGTTCGCGACGATGCAGTACCTTGGCCATGAAGAGGGAGACCGTAGGTTTAATGAACATCGCGCCGAGTGGATCAAGGAGGAAGATATCATCGAAATGAAGCGATATGGACTCAACATGGTGCGTGTGCCGGTTGGGTACTGGATCCAGGAGATCGACCCGACGGACATCTCGAACAAGCAAGAGTGGAAGGTGTATGCACCGCACGCGATCTCGTATCTCGACCGACTGGTCTTTGACTGGTGTGTCAAGCACGAGATGGGCGTCTTGATTGACATCCACGGTGCCAAGGGAAGTCAGAACGGCAAAGACCACTCTGCACCGGCCGAACCAGGTATACATTCTTCCTAGGATGTGAATTGCATTGATCTCGACTTAGCTACGGTTGCCTATAGGTGAGAAATTCTGGTCGCAGTACCCAGAGAACGTCGAGAACACGGTCCAATTCGCGTGCTTCCTCGCGATCCGCTACCGCTACGCTGCATCCTTTGTCGGACTGGAGATGATAAACGAACCAGAGCATCCGATGGACGTAGATGTGCTGCACAACTACTATGACCGTGTCTACAAGGCGATCCGGAACGCAGATATCGACTGCTTGCTCATCACGAGTCCGCCACTGACGGAGCAACATGCTCCGGTCATGGAGAACTTTATGCGCTACCCAGAGTACTACTACGTTGCACATGACTTCCACCCGTACTTCATCTGGGGATACGAAGGTCAAGATCAAGATGATATCCTCGACGCCGTCAAGGGATACAAAAAGATGCTAAAGCGTTGGGAAGGCAACTGGCTCTTCATTGGCGAATGGAGCTGTGGATCCCACGCAAGTGCCTTCCCGGCCGAGAACCGAGGCGACTTGCGAAAGTTTGCTCGTGCTCAGCTCAAAGCCTTCAAGCACGCGCATGCCGGATGGACGTTCTGGAGCTGGCGCCACTCGGACGACAGCCACAACCGTGCCAGTGGCTGGTCGATGCGTCAATTGCTTCGTGACGGCATCATCCCGCACATGGACGAGCTCTAAGAATTGAAAAGAGAAAGAAAGAGAAAGAAAGAGAAAGAAAGAGAAAGAAAGAAAATGGTGAATGGAAATATCTTTACAACCGTTCAAGATTTATCCTTTACAAAATGCCACCCGTCGTAAGCTCCACACAAATATCACGAACCATGGCCATGACGCTGCGTCGAGCTCTGTCCAAGGCTTCGAGACACCTAGTGCAGCCTTCTGCTACGCCGCTTCGGTGGAATGCACCTGCCAAGGCCTTGGCTGTATCCACGCGCCATATTTCGTACTCATCGAAGCGTATGGCCAAGATGGTAGACGATGGAGAGGATGAAAAGGAGGTGGAGGAAGAGATTGTGGATGAAGAAGAGCTCTACGATCCGTACAAACAGTTTGAGCAGGAAAACGATGGCGCTCGGGGCTACCGAGAGTTTAACTCGGACAATGTCGTGATGGACGAAGTAGACTTTTTGTGGGAGGAGCCGGAGAACATGATGGCGGACAAGTCGTGGCCGGCGACGTCTGGTACAGAGATGTTCCAGGATCTTATCAATGTAAACGGTGATGATGAAGAGCTCAGTGCGGACAAGATCGAGTTGGTCAAGCAAGAGGTCTTCCGTCGAATCGGCCACCCGCAGTCGATCGCCGATATCCAATTGCCAGAGATGAGTGTGGACATCCCAGAGGAAGACCCAGACAAGGAAGCCATGGAGATCATGAAGCTTTCGCTCATGAACAACGGTCGGATTAACATGGACGACAAGGACGAGATCATGCAATCGCTTTTGAACGAGATGCAGCACTTGCGAGCGGACAAGACAGTGCTGTTCAAGGGCATGGAAGAGATGAAAAAGTCTTTAAAGGAAGAAGAGAACTAAGTCGCTTCATGCCAATAGATACTGCAGTCGCTTTCTACCTTGTCGAGTACTCGGTCGTTCGATTCCTACGCGTCTCAGAAAATAGACGTCCAAATATACATACCTCAAGACATTTTGTCCCATATAAAACCAGACAAAGCATAAGAATAGCGACGTCGAGAGCTACTTGGAGGCACCGCCATCGCTCTCGTGAAGCCCACGTAGCACTAGTTTCGACACGACCGACCTTTACATACAACTCCTATCTACCTCTAGATACTAGATAACCTCGAAATAGCCGTACCATGGAAGCAAATAGCAGCACAAGTCGGCAGATGGAGATCTGGTCGAATCGCGTTCGGTCTGAACTGGACAAGTGCAGACGTCCAGCAAACCTTCCAAGCGGCATAAAGCTCCAAGGATCCCACTTGGATGTAGAAGCAGGAGCTTGTCTTTTGAAATTCCGATGCTTTATCCCGTTCCAACCAGGTTCCGAATTGCTCACGATCATCCCACTCACGGAACTGGAGCTTTCCATGCCGTTTGTGCCTGAAGTAGCTAAACGCGGACGAGCACAGTTTCCTTATAAACCACCTCGAGTCAGTATTCGATACGGCAGCCTCCATCTCCCGAGAGATATCGTCCATAAACGTAGCATATCGCTTGGATCGAACGGAACTGCATTGGATAATACAGTCTCTTCACCTCCTTCTAAACGCAAATGCGTCGATACGCACCAAGATTCCGACGGTTCTATCGTAAAAAACAGGTACGAGCTGACACTACCTATGCTCGAGCACTGGAGTCCTTCCAACACGCTCCTCATGGTACTCCAAGAGCTCGTTCGTGTCGTCCAACAAGTACATTAATCTTGTATCCACCACTCGATCTATCCTCTCCTAACTCTTATATAATCAGCATGATCCACAACCGATCGCTCCGTCTGAAAACACGACGCCAGACTCGAACGCCAATCGATCTGCATCTAGCTCCAAGAGCAGCAAGTCTCGTATCGCTCGACGTAACATCCATGGCAATATCTATCGCTGCCATGAAGTCGATACGCAATCCAGTACACTTCGTCCATCCCCTCTGCTCCTCCAAGCTGGCAACATCGTCTTTCTAGATGCAAACAGTCTTGATAAACGCACAAAGCGTCCGAACGAGAGCGATCGAGACGACTACGTCTACGTCCATGAGCTCCTTCACTTGCGAGAGCTAGAACGCATCGCTCCACAAGATCGTAAATCCATCACACTCTTCTTTAAGTCTCGATCTCGACCATGTCGTACGCTCATCACGACCGAGACGGACGGCATCGTGTCTGAGATTCGACACATGATCAGCTCGACAGGTACTAGAGCACCTAGTGGGAGTCATTCGGATGCGCAGGCAGGTACGAGCTTAGCGCAGCTACTGCCGTTCTTGAACGAAGATCCGGCAGATAAAGTCAAAGAAGTGTCGAATAAAGTCATGGGCAAGATCGGCAAGTGGTCCCAGTCGTTTTCGAGACTCTTTAGTGGGGAAGAAGAAAAGGAGAGTGGGAATCAACGAAATGCAGCAGCAATGGCGCTTGGAGAGATTGATTCGCTCAAGATCAACTTTTTACGTGCACCATCCAAGCAAAAGGTAGGTCTTGATCTAGAGATAGCTTCTAGAAGAGTGTTGACGGAAATACTTGTTGGATGGCATGTAGATGACGGAGATTATTCGACGCTACCAAGCGCTTGCAGAAGAGTATGTGCATAAGCAGTCGAATAAAGATGGTGTGGTCGAACGAGCGATTGAAGAGCTGCAGATCTTTATTGAACACCCAGCGACGCAAAAGGTTTTGAAGGAGAGCGCGGAGTATGAAGAAGCGAATCGTGGTATTCGCGTCGGACCGGCGTGAGCATGGAAGGTGTTGGTCAGTCAAAGGCTATCCGACGACGATGTAAATACAGAGTGAAACTCTTATCCACGTTGCTTTACCGAACGTTTTGTACATTTGTGCTGAGTTTTTAATCGTTCGTGCACTTCTGCTACAAAGTTGGACTGCACTCTCGTAGCATTGTAGCGATTATTTCTTTGCATACAGTCGTCGGTTGCTTACTTTCAGTAAGGCTTCTCTCTAAAGAGCTAAAGCCTCATCTCCACCTTCACGGGACACAACACGAAATTGACAAAGGCTGTGTTTGTTGAGTAGATAATCGAGTGCTAAGCAAGGAGTTATAGGCATTGTGTGAGCAGACATACAAACACTGTAATAGGAAGCAATGCCCAAGTCTTTAGTGGGGTATAGTGTCGGGTATATCATGGTTGATCGCCAAAAGCCCTTCAGGTTGAAGTGTCATTCGATTTACTTGCGCCATTGAGCTATTCGCTGCTTTACTGGGACGACTACAGTGCGAATCGCAAATATCGCTTACTTATTCCGTCCACCACTGTACATTCCCTGTTCCGAAATAATAGCGAAGAGCTAACTAGCGCAAGTAAAGCGAAGAGCTCACCAAGTCTTTCGCGCGCTTTTTCAAATGTGCACATTTCGAGCACCAGACATGACCTAGAGTCTTCTCCAAGATCGTTTCCTCCTGATTGCATCCAAGACGAAGACAGAGATGGACCAAGAGTATAGAGTGGTATCTATATTGGCCCCTCCATCACTTGCTTTTGTACTCCTAGTCTGATGGAATAGTTATATCGAAGTGTTACGCTAGATTTCCAATGGCAAATGGCAAAACAAACTCGGCTATTCTCAACGACCGCAGAGTTTATCGATTCTATTACCATGAATAGAACTACAAAGTACAATCCTCAATTATGCCGAATACCGATTCAGTGCAAACACGGCCTAAGCCTTTCTGAATCTACACCACCCTGTTTAGACGTTTCCTATATAATTTTGCCGTGCATAGATCCCATAATATCCTTCTTGTTCCGACATGTCCGATAGCGATAAAGTTACTAGGACGAACAAGATACTGTTCTGCCATTACATTCTAACGACTACCTGAACAAGAGATTTACGCAAAGCAAGACAGGAAATCATGATAAGCATGCATTATCATCCCTATAGACGATTTCAACCTAAAAGCGCTCCTTCTCCTTCCGTCAATTCCGGCATCGTCGACAAGTACTTGACCATTTGCTTAATAACCTTCTTATCCAGCTTTTTCCTCCGAGCGTGCATCGTCTGCAGTCGCTTGTACGCCGCAACGATTTGAGGATGTAGCTTCCTCTCCTTCTTATTTGCTCGACGGCAGCAATCGTTCGCGGTCCAGAGATCCTCTTGCGCCGGCTTTAGGTAGTGAAGCGTCATGTACGCCACGCCACGAGCATACAGAGCCGGGATATATCGCTCTCTCTGCTGCAAGACACGCGTGAACCACTGCACGGCGTCTTCATGGTCATACAGCTGAGCAGCAGCTTTCCCGAGGTTCATCATGCAGTCGACTCGGAGCGAGACGAAGGACTCTATAAGCTTCGTATCCATACGTAGACGAATATCTTTCACCGACACGATCGCTTCGTCTCCATCGTCATCGTAGATCACTTCCACGACACCCTCCGACGCCAGGTCGTCTGCATCCGACACCATCGCGTCTCTCCATGAACCTTCCGTCGATGACGTAGACACCTGCACGGAGCTTCCGACATTACATTTCTTCATCAGCTCTTCCACCTCCGTCGTAGATGCTCGACCAGTCTGCTCTGCCTCCACTTGATCCAGGATCGTCAGAGCGAAATGGTAAAAGCTCTGGGCAGTCGGGGCATTGCCTCGACGGAAGAACCAGTTACCACGTAGCTTGCTCTTATCAGCGACCTTGAGTGCCCTCGGAGGTTCCACGTTAGAGTGGAAACCTACAGGAAGACCTGTCAAACTGCCGACAGTCTCTTCCAAAGCATCGATCTTGGGAAGAAGAAGACGTAAGGTCTGACCTAAAGCAACTACCTCTTCATCCATTATATCTCGACTCGTAGACTGATTTGACAGCGAAAAGATCTTTTGCAAGGCGCCGCGGAGATCCATGACTTGTACGAGGGACGGATGGAGACTGTCGATTTCAGTCATCATCTGGAGTAGACGCACGCCTTCTTGGAAGACGATGGAAACACTTGAGAGGACAAACGTCACGACCTTCTCGCACACAGCTCCAAGTGCTGATTCAGTCTTCATATTCGTAGTACTACAAGAGTGGGGAGCCAATAGGGATACATGATCATCGGATGTGAATCGAATCGGTTCGTTCCGAGTGTCCGATGGGTAGCAAGTGTACTCTGCGACAATGGACATGACGTCTACGATATGCTGCAGAGTCGATCGAGATGAAGTGGGTGCTGGAGATGCTGCCGTCGGGAGTGTCGTCTGCACGGCACGTCGGAGGAAACCAGAGCGCACAACCTCTTTCGCTTGCTGCTTGCTCTTGATCCCATTCGCAAGTGCTTGTAGCAGAACTGGTCGATCGTCCTCTTGACTAGCAACAGAATAGAATTGCTTTACGAGCTCCATCCACTGCACATTCGCCTTCGAGTCCGACGTCAGCCATCCGTCACATGCCGCCAAGCACACGACCATGGCATGCACCACTTGCGACGGACAGAACCTATCGTCCACCATCGCTTCCATCAACCTACGCTCTTCCTCCATAGCACCATGCACCTCTAAAACAGCTCGCACCGTCCTCCATCTCTCTACTTTGGCATTTGTACTATCATGCGACGCCGTACATGCCACTCGTAGCATTTCCAGCGCTCTTTCGTCCGTAGCCAACGCTACTTCCTCCTGCATCTTCTCATAGACCTCCATAGCCTTATGCTCATCAAACTCTTCCTCCATGATGAGAATCTACTTGTCTACTTAGAGATACAAATGGAACCAATCTTGAAACGAAACTAGCCAAGCGATCGTGTTTCATGCCTACTTATCTCCTAGCTAGAAGAACATGTGATCCGAACCAAACGGTCGATCCATATCTCCTCCACGACGTCCACGACCAGGCATACGCAGTGGATTATCCTCCTGGTCATCCATCGGCATACGCAAGTGGTCTGGATTTGGCTCTCCAAACGGAGCGTTTGGACCTGGCATGCCGCCACGTCCAGGCGGAGGACGGAAGCGACCAGGAGCGCTTGGATCGATCAATGGGTCTCGAGGAGGTCCGTACGGATCGAACCGAGCGCCTGGCACGGGACCACGAGACGGATCGCCGCCTCGACCGAACATAGGGTGATCCGGACCGACGAGCATACTCGGGTCTTCCCGTCCGTTCAACGGAGCTGGGACCGTATCTCCACGTCCGACCTAGGTCTAGTCAATCATTCATGCAGCTCAAAATATACCAAGTGGATCTACCGGAGGGATCTGAACGGCAGGGATGTCCGTGTCGGAAAATGTCGGCGTGAGAGTGGACGACGCACCGACGGTGGCGCCAGTGGAGGCGGCTGCAGTCATCCGGGGCACGACCTTGTCCATAAAAGGCTGGAGCGTCGACCGGAGCGACGGAAGAGCACGCAGTGTCTCTGCTGCCGACACTCTTCCATCGCCTGACGTTTTACCAATGTACTTGTCGACACTAGAAGACGTGAGGAGTCCATAGGCATGAGAGACGGAAGGTAGACGTACCTGAGCTCAATCGAGTACGTATGATCCTTGTCATCAGACAAGTAGACTTCGAATTTATTCCCGACGAAGAGACCCTAGGTAGCACAGTTGAGACTATCACCTACGACCAAGAAAGAAGAGGATAGACCTGTAGCTCATACGTGATACGGACGTCGTTCGGATGGCTGTACTTGGTTCCAAAAAGACCATTGTCGCTACCATTCTCCCAGTTCTCTGGCAGTAAAAGGTCGTTTAATGCTGCACCTGCATTCGTAAGTGTCTTGAAACCTACACAGGACGATCGTAAGGCCCATAGCTTCTGTCATACACGTCGATAGACGCACCAGCTTCCTGCGCGAGTGCATGCGCCACTAAGAAGAGAGCATTACGTGCCTTGGACACAGTTGCACTCTTGTCTTTTAAATACTTGTACGTCGGATCAGCCTTATCGTCGTCCGTCTGCCCACTCTCGTCCGACGCACCCTCCACCGACTCGTCATAACGCTCCATCGCACGGAGCATATACGCCTTTACAACACACAAGCTTTAACACGCATCATTGCACACATCCAACAAACAAAGGGACCTTGAAATCATCGTTCGAGATGGCCTCTAGAGCCGCTCGTAGCCGCTGCTTGTCGCTCTCCATACCTACGCTTCTTCCGTCTGATTCTTGAAGTTCGTCTCGTTTTAATACCTACATTCCATATTACCACCAACACCATTAACGCGGGAACTTCCGGCTGGACGTCTACTAGGCATGAGCCACGACGAGAGGCTACGAAAGGACATGTACGTCCAATATGAAACTAGTACGAAATGGGCCAGTCTCTACGGCCAAAAGGAGGTAGCACTCGTGCGAGACTTTGGTCCGGCCGTGCCACCGCCGCCAGAAGGCTATCGCTACCTCCGTCGCGGCCAAGACACGCCAGTTGACACCGATCGCGTGTCGCTCGATACATTGTCATGGAATGATCAAATGCTGGAAGAACGACTATTATCACTACACAAGTGGCAGCGTCGACCGCCGCCATCGACACAACGACAGGTAGATAAAGTGAACGCTATGATGCCCAAGTAGCCAAAATCCATCCTCTTGTACCCTCCTTCTCTACAAAAGCATCTTGCCAGTCTCTACATCTAATGGCGGCCACCACGCTGGCTCATACGGAATCGCATGGAAACCTCCATCCGCCGTCTGGAAGCGCATCGGTCGAGACTCGTCCTCTGTCGGCAATAGGTGCTGCAGACGGACCATGGCTAAGGCAGCGTGGATGCCGTCGCCACTCGTGCGGACGGTACCCACAGCCTTGGTCGAGTCTGGCTTGACGATCTTCACGCCATCGCCAAGTGCAGACGTCAGGTTGGCTGCTGCTGTATTCGCTAAAAAGTCTCGTAGAGGAGCGTGGGAAGCGTCGTCGATGCGTCCGAACGGTATGTCCTGCAGCGCATCCACGAGGTCTGTCTCGGAAGAAGGCACCATGGCTACTGGAAGCAACCTCTTGCGCACATTGCCCTTGAACTGCGTCCGAGCCGTCAGCTCCTGTCCGACGTAGCAGCCCTTACGGAACGAGACGCCACCTAGGAGCTCTAGATTCACTTCCAACGGAATGTTGTCGACCAGTTCATGCCTGTAGATACCTTTAGTACTCTCCATCTACTCTTTATAATTCCAAGGTAGACGTACCCTTCACCAGCACCTAAAAAGACACGGCGGTCTGTATAAGCCTGCAAGTCCATGTCGTCATATCCCTCTGGCTTTTGCACTACTTTCTACCTTAGTACACTTGTATCTCCATGATGAAAAGGATTCTCTACCTTGCATGCCACTCGGCACGATGGCTCGGACGCCAAATGTATCGCCACGAGGATCCATGTAGGCGATGCCACTACCCGACCCATCCAGCGAGTTCAGCTCTTTCACAGACTGCAAGAGCGCAGACGGATTGTCAAGAACATTCGCGTCCGTGTCGGACGGCAGTGTCGCCGGGAAGGCTGCGACGGACTTGAGCTCGTCGCTCTTGTCCTCGAGCGTCACTTTCATCCGGATCTTGTACCTCTTCCAATGCTTGAGCATCTGCTCGTTGATAGCGTCGTCGTACTCGAGCAAAAAGGTATCGTCCGTGGTCTGGATGACATGACAGTCGCCAAGAACACGTCCTTTGGGCGCCAAGAACGCGCCATACAGCGCATCTCCTGGACCCTCCATACGCTTCATATCGTTCGTAAGGATTGCCTGGATGTACTTGCTAGCATCTCGGCCGTACACCTGCAGCACACGCCGATTCCCTAGCTCCGCGAGCCCACTCTTGGCGAGAATCGACATGACCTTCTTCTTTTTTGACTTGATTAAAGTATAGTGCCAACTCTTATTTCCACCATGACGGAGCGAGGCTTTGGGATTAAGTCGGATGCGACCAAGACCCAGTGGGAGCAAGAGGACTTCCCGCAGCTATGTGAATCATGTCTAGGAGAAAACCCGTACGTCCGAATGATGAAAGAATCCTTCGGGTCCGCATGCAAGATCTGTAGCCGTCCGTTCACGGTCTTCCGGTGGAAGCCTGGCAGCCAAGCACGGTACAAGCGGACGGAGGTCTGTCAAACCTGCGCTCGCATGAAGAATGTATGCCAGACGTGCGTACTCGATCTGCAGTATAACCTGCCGGTACAAGTGCGTGATCAGTTCCTGGCACAGGACAGCCAGGCCGTCGTGAACGTCCCGGAGAGCGACGCGAATCGCGAGTGGTTCGCGCAGCAGCACAATCGGATGCTCGAACAGGAAGGCGCCGTGTCTGCCTATGGCAAGTCGGCGCCTCCGAACCGCAAGATGCTCCAGCTAGCACGCAAAGAGCCCTACTACAAGCGTAATCGGCCGCACTTGTGCTCGTTCTTCGCGCGAGGCGAGTGCAATCGCGGGGAAGAGTGTCCGTACCTGCACGAGATGCCGCGCGACAAGGACGATCCGCTCGCGAAACAGAACATCAAGGACCGGTACTACGGCCGGAACGACCCGGTCGCGAACAAGATGATGAACAAGAAGAAGAAGAGTGCGAAGCCACCGCCGCCGCCACTGGCGCCAGGCGAGAAACCTCCACTTCCGCCTGGTCCGCCACCAAAGGATGCACAAGACAACGTAGAAACCGAATAAACCATCTTGTTACTTCATCTTAAGTCCATACAGCATCAGTGCCTTGTCGCATGCAGCATCCTGCGCCGCCGAGATCGTCCGTCCTGCGCCTCGTGCCACCATAAAGTCGTTCACGTGAAGCGCGACGGCGTGGGCGGACTCAGACGGCTCCTTGCCTGTCTTTTTGAGCGTCTTGAGTGTGCACTTGATGGCGTTCGACCGATTCAAGTTCCACTGCGCGACGTGATGGGCAAACACTTTCTTGGGTGTCATCCACTCCCGCTTGGCGATCGCGTCCTTGAGTAGCGGGTGGAGCGTCTTTCGTAAGATCGCGTCGACCTTGTCCAGGTCGTTCGGGTGCTCGAGATACACTGCGCCGAGCGTTGCCTCAAACGCGTCGGCCAGGACGTCCTCGACGTACAAGTTTCCTTGCTTGACATCCTTCCCGAGCCGCAAGAACGATTCGTACCCGAGATCTCTCGCCACGACCGCTAGTCTCGTGTTCTTGACCAACGCCGAGCGCACTTGCGTGAGCAAATGTTCTTGATGGTACGGAAACGCATCGACGAGGAACACAGACGACAGGAGCTGCAAGACTGCGTCACCTAGAAACTCAATACGTTCATAATTCGGATCGGAGCTCACGTAGTCCGACTCGAGTATCTGATGGTCCTTAAACGAGTAGTGCGTTAGACACTGGACCCACAGGTGTGGTCGCTGGATGTCCACACCTGTGGCACGAGAAAACGCTTGATGCTGCCCACTTATCTCACTCGACGAGCTCGAAGCCTCCAGTCGTCCCTTATCCTTGTCCACATACGCTCTCGCTAGCTCTGTCACCTGCTCCCTCCGGAGATAGTACTTGTCTCTCGCCTCCGGATCGAATCGAGCCATGAGCTCAAGCAGCAACGTCCGACAGGCGTCGATCCCTTTGTCTTTGTAGACTGCACCCAGCAGTGCTTCGAAGCAGTCGGCAACGATCTTGGAGATCGTCCCGTCATCCAGTTTCGTCAGGTCAAAGGCAGAGAGTAAGAGCGATTCAAAGTTCGCAGCACGTGCCATGCGACCCAAGTACTCGTTATTGGCCATTTCGACACGAATGCAATGGAGCTCTTCCTCCGTCGCGGATGGACGTAAGAGGAAGGCAGAGGACGCAATGAGGAAACTTAAGACAGCGTCACCTAGGAACTCTAGACGTTCGTACGGACAGAGGAACTTGGAATGGAACTCTTGGTGGTACCCGACCAAGTGCTGAGACGCCGCTCGACGCGTATCGGCCGTCATCGTCCCTTGAGTGTGCTCCATCGAGTCTCGAGACCTCTTCAAGTCTCGCGTGTTCTCAAACACATGACCGACGCGTACTCTCGCCAACGTCCCTTCGACCGTATTCACATTCTGCATGCCGACATCCACGTACGATCCATGGGTGAAGGCCTGTCGCAGGAGCGACGGGTCGGAAAACTCGAGGCCTAAGCTTCCCTGGAAACTCATCAAGAGTCGACAGTGCCGCATGTGCTTTAAGACCATCGGCATGGCACTCCCGAGCTCAAACACATCCGTACGGAGACCTGTCAGGTGAGGCTCTGCTAAGCCCAGCACCTGCCTCCGGGCCGCGACGCGAGGCGAGAGCTGGAGGAACATGCCCTTCTCCCGCCACTTGCGCACCTTTTTCATGCCTTTCGATCCATCGTAGTTGTGCGCCTCTCCACCGTCATGCAAGAGACCGACGTAGACCTGTTTATGGCGCTCGACGGACGGACCAGTCGGGAGCGAGAGCTGACGCTCTTGTGCTGTCTCCTGGGTAAGCACCTGGTCGACTCGGAAAGCTTCCAAGTGTCCATTAATCTGGGAAGACACGATGCAATCAACTAGTTTCTTCGGATCAAACTGCTCGATGTAGTGCTTGGCCGTGAACTTGGCGCTGTTCTCGAGGTGGAAGAGGATCTGGCCGATCGAGAGGACGTCGCCAGAAGCGAATCCGATGCAATTGGGTGCATGCAACTCGCCCTTCTTCCGCCTCTGCTCCGTTTGAACCGACACGAAGCGAGGGATCAAGTGGTAGTCGCCACACTCTTCTTGTGTCTCATGGAAGAGGTGGAAGGGGACGATGCCTAGTAGTCGACGGAAGAGGTAGCGCTGTAGTAGGAACAACGCTTGACTAGGTTCTCGACCTGTCGGGTCGACTGCACTAGTAGACGTCAGACACAGTTGCTCTGGCAGCTCTTCCTCGATAAAATCCACTTGGCATCGCACGCCTCCTCTCGTATATTCGAACTAGGAGACTACTTATATGTCATATCTCTTGCTATACACAACTGCAGAGGTACCTGTGGAATGGGCGGTGTGTCCCCATGACAGAGAACGTAGAAACCATCGAATAGATAGACCTGTCCGTCTTGCACGAGCGGCGTCTTCTCCCTACATCTCGGATTGACTGGCACAAAGGAATAAGACGATGGCTACACTACTCTTCAAGACTTATTACTCTCGTACTCCCACTGCAGTCGAAAGCACTTGGTGGCATTGCATTTCGAAGACACGTAAAGGTACTCATCTCCTTGCTCCATCGTCCGTTCAGCCGGAGTAGACGTAGCCTCCGACGTCTCGGCAGTCGCTAATGGAGCACTCTTCGCCTCCATATCAGCTCCAGATGGAAGCATGCTGCATCCAGAAAAAAAACCTCCTTCCACATCCTCTGCAGACTGTCCGGAAGGAGGTGCTGCTGCTGCGAGCGCTGACGGTCGTTCCTCCATCGCCACTGAAGCTGTGGACGTGTCCTCGGTTGTTATGATTGGTAGAAAATGAACTCCTGCATCGAAGTGAACCGTCATGGTCGTGTAGGATGGAAACGAGAGACAAGGGAGAGTCAAGGGAAGGCGGTGTATTACAAGATCTGTCGACGACATCATTCTATTCGGCCGAGGAAGTTTCGCCGCCCGTGCGAGCAAAGTACGTGCCCTTCTTGAAACAGTTCATGCACAGACGGTGACGCAACTTCTTCTCGCCACACATCTCGCACGTCTGCAAGTGCACAATGTTCTTCAATCGCTTCGTCGGCGCATTGTTACGGATACGTTTCCGAGACGGCGTCACCTAGTGATATTACAACATGAATATTTCCATCTACTACTTTGACTACAATCTCTAGCCGTAGACGATAGACTAGTCTTCCTATATGACGTAGATTCCTATCACAATATAAAGCTCATCTACGCACCTTGGACTTGGGGGCTGCCATCCAGATTGCCTGGTCCAGTGGCGTCGGCATGGACGTGTCAGCCCCGTGGGCGAGTGCAGGGCCGAGCACGGCCATCTGCGGGTGTTCAAACAAGTTACGCTGGCGCGTAAGCAGTGCCCGTGCCCGTTGCAACGCGCGCTCCACTAGCATCGTGACCATCTTTCGACTTGTTTTTCTTGGCTGGTGGCGCGTGGCATTATATAGAAACTTCGAAGGATGGACTGCCAGGAGCTCCGGCGGTGCATCCGGTCGGACCATGACGAGTGGATCAACGAAAGCAGGACTGTACCGAGGATTACACTCACGTATGCGCAGAGTATAGATGGGTCTATTGCCGAGAAACGAGGTTTGTATGTCAGAGAAGAAGACATGAAAGACGGTGCTCATGGGTGTCTAGGCAAGCCGACGAGGCTGAGTGGAGATGCGTCGATGGAGATGACGCATCTGTTGCGTACCTTGCATGCCGGCATCCTTGTTGGTGTCGGGACTGTAGCCGCTGACAACCCGTCTCTCACAGCGCGCCTCGTGCCTGGTAACCTTATAACATGATAGGAGCTGTACTTGACTTGTACCAAGTGTCCATGTATCCTTCTCAGGTCCGAATCCGACACCCATTGTCCTCGATACAACACTACGATGCCCTCTCGATAGTAAACTCTTGACAAGCGACCAGTGCATTCGACCGATCATACTGTGCTCGGACGAAACGCTATCGTCATCAGGTACATTCATGGTCCTTTCGTCTCCGTTAGACTTGGTTGATATATGGAGCAATAGATGGAATCGCAAGGAAAGAAGCACTAACAAGTCGAGGCGCCAAAGTGATCAGCTGCCATTCTACAATGACAGAAGACCATCACGCCCGTCTTAATCTTCGTGATGCCTTCCGTACGCCATGAAGAGTCGTAGAACACATGTGTGGATACATATCTTAGGTGTCATCTGTAGAGAAACTCTATGCAGCAGACATCCAGAGCGTCATGGTCGAAGGAGGAGCAAGTATCTTGGCAGCTTGCCTCCAAGAAAGCGCTACCTCGCACTTGGTCGACCGAGTGATCGTCACCATCGCGCCTGTATTCGTACGTTACTTTCTTACGAAATACATCCAAAACCAAACCATGACGCCTACAGATCGGCGGCTTGCGTGCGGCTGACTCTGTGATGACGCCGACATTCCCTCGCCTCCAACACGTCACGACGTGGCAGGTGGAGCAAGACGTGGTCATCTCGGGCAAGTTACCGTAGAAAGAGGTGGCATTATATAAAACCAAACACGAACAAAGAACAAAGAAAAGAATTTTCTCATTGACATGCGAAGAGCGATCTGCAAGTACTTGTCTCCGAAACAGTCCTTCCAACGCCCACTCTCCTCTCGCTACTTGTCCAACATGTCTGACAACGACGTCTCCAACCTCTCCAATAATGAGTGGAAGCAAAAGCTGACGCCCATGCAGTTCGAAGTGCTGCGGCTCAAGGGCACGGAACGCCCGGGAACAGGCGAGTACGACAAGCACTTTGAAGAAGGCACCTACGTCTGCGCTGGGTGCAAGACGCCAGTGTACACGTCCAACACTAAGTTCAACTCTGGCTGTGGCTGGCCAGCATTCTACGACGCTATTCCAGGCGCCATCAATGCCACCACAGACGCTGACGGACGCCGGACTGAGATCACTTGCGCCAAGTGCGGAGGTCACATGGGTCACGTCTTCAAGGGCGAAGGTTTCCAGACGCCGACGGACGAACGTCACTGTGTAAACAGCGTCTCGCTCGTCTTCCACGCCGGCGAAGGCAGCAAATAAAATGACAAATTCTTTCTTTCTCTTTCTTACAGCACCTCGGTCTCCTCTTCCGAGCTACTCACGTCATCTTTCAATCCATACATCTCCTCCCCTATGCCTTTAGAGATGTGAGAGTCATCTGCTAGAGGTAGGAACCACCGCCGCTTGTCCTCACCAAAGACTGCCGTCAGGTTCCTCCGCCAGCCACGGTTGAAAGGACTGCGCGTGCCATAGCTATGGAACTCGATGGTCGTGGTGCCGAAAAAGATTAGGAAAGAGTGGACACAAAGAAAGAGAAAGAGACTGAGGACAAGGGCGCCTGCGAACATGACTTGGAGGAAGACGACGAGAGACCTCGGCGCTCGAAAGTCGTTCGTCAGTGCAATGTGGTAGAACCTCTGACCTTGTGCCATGCAGATCATGACTAGAGCTAGGAAAGCGTAGGAAATGAATTGGAAGAAGAACCGATAGTTCCTCTGGCCAATGCAGTTCGCGACCCACGGGCAGTGGTGGTCTGTCTTTATACGTCAGTCTAGTAGCCTTGGAGATACAAACAAGAGTCCAAGTACCCATACGAAGGACGCAGCGGTTGCAAAAGCTACAGTGGTGAGCTCGAAGAGGTTTATGCACTCGACATCGGTGGCAGTATCTACGCGTGGGAGCTCTATTGGGGCTCGGCGCTCCGGATTCCAGGGCGTTCTGAGCGTTTGTCTCCATGTCGTGAACGATGTCCTCTGTCACGTATCCAGGATCTGTGCATGAAACGACACATGAGAACGGAGCTCATCGTATATGAAGACAAGAGAGACCTGTGAAGACGACACGATAGTACGCCACGAGCAGCAGACAGACAAAGGTATGGAAAGCGATTGCTTCAGTAATACGGATATACAAGGCATTCCAGGACGCTGTCGGCTTGGCCAAGTGCTCCAGGACGTACACGAGATACTCGAATGCGATGAGCCCGAGCACCAAGACCACCGCCAAGGATGATACACTCCTCAGAGCAAAGCTAGTACATTCTCAGGCTTAATACAGACGAATATAGAGATCGTACAAAGGTACATGAGACCTCTTGTGCAGGCGAAGCATCCTCTAGGACGTCGATCTCTCCTCCCATTGGCTTCATTTGTGCTATTTCCAACGTTTTAGCTGATGCACTTCATTCCACCAATCAACATCTCTGGATGTATATAAAACCTTTGTTTTAATCACTTTTTATGAATATGGAGGTGACGAAGAGTAGGAGCAGTACGCGGACGACCGACGTGGATGTGAACGCGATCGACTTTGACGAGCTAGATGACTACCTCGAACGCTTTCAAGAAGATGACGAAATTAAGCAAGCTCTAGATCAAGGCGTCGATTTACGTGCCTATGCTCGGAATATTGACTCGGAGCTTCGAGAGGCTGAAGCTGACGCCGTGACACAGTATGTGAAGCACTCGAGCGACATTGTGTCCCTCCATGATGAAGTCCAGAGCTGTGACAACCTCTTGGCTAAGATGCAGGAGCTTTTGCTAGGTTTTCAGGCCGATTTAGGCGGAATTAGCGACGAGATCCGACAGCTCCAGGACGAATCCGTCAGCATGAACGTCCGTCTGCACAATCGTCGAGACGCAGAGGCCAAGCTAGACCACTTTCTAACGGAAGTGGCTCTCCCTCCATCTCTTGTGCAGACAATCGACCAAGGAGAGTTGGACGAAACCTTCCTCCATGCACTCGTGACGCTTAATGGGAAGCTCCAGTACGCTGCTCTCCGAGAGCCTGATCCGAAAGGCTCGTCTCTAGATATAGTTCCTAGTAAAACAAGAGCTCTCATAGACGTTCGGTCGAATCTCGATAACCTGTGTGCCAAGGCCGTGAACAAGAGCAAGGGCTTTCTACTCACGAAAATCAGTGAGCTCACGCGCCCCAAGACCAACGTACAGATGCTCCAGCAGCATGTCCTGCTGCCAGTGCAGTACATGGTGCAGTTTCTATCCGAGCACGCGCCCAAGACGGAGCAGGAAGTCCGTGAGTTCTACGCCGAAAGCATGAGCAAGACGCTCCTGAATGTCTTCAAAGCCTATCACGCTGGTCTTTTGCGGCATCAGGAAGACGTTGCGACAAAGAACGATCTCTTGGTAGTCGACGCACAGACGCTGCAGTCGGGTGCGACTACTTCGACCAGTCTCTTCTTTGGCACGAATAGATCGAGGTCGCCTCGAGCCACTAGCAACGGCAGTCCTGTCAACAGTCAGAGCGGTAGTAGATCTCGTCGCAGTAACCCGTTCGATTCCTCCGGTCGAGACGACATTCTAGACGACCCTGCGTCTCCACCTGTGATCCTTCACGTCGCGCAGCAAGAGGACCTTCGTCTTCCGTACGAACAGATCTTTCGACACGTCCAGCAGCACTTGCTCAACTCTGCAACATCCGAGTACCTATTCCTCTCCGACTTCTTCCGTCCCTCCAATGCTGCATCTATCCATGGAGCATCCGACCGGACCCATGACCTCTTCCTCCGCATCTTTGCTAAAACTCTTTCGTTGTGTCTCGAGAATTTAGAAAACTACTTGTTCAATTGCCATGACGCCGTGGCTCTGCTGCTCATGGCACGCATCACGAGAGCCCAGCGTCTCGTCATGGAAAAGAGACGACTGGCGTGTCTCGACTCGTACTTTGATCGCGTCGCACTTCTCATCTGGCCTCGCTACAAACTCGTCCTGGACGCTCACCTCAAGAGCATCAAGTCGGCGAACGTGAAGAAACTTGGTCAAATCGACCTCCACCCGCACTATGTCTCTCGTCGCTACGCCACCTTTGTATCTTCGGTCTTGCATATCACCAGTACAAGTAGACGTGCTAGTGTAGATGAAGACGAGTCGTTGGAAGATGCGTGGCAAGAGGACGGCTCGCACGATATGATTGTGAATAACTTGCGTCAGCTACGCGAAGCCATGATGACGCTGCTGATCAAGATGGCCGATCACCAGTACAGACGCAATGCTCGTGAGCGCAGTGTCTTCCTCATCAACAACTACGACTTTATTCTAACATCGTTGCGGCCGTCGAACGTCTCGTCAGACGACCAGTCTGCGTTTGAAGATTTGTTGGGGATGGAACGAGAGCGGTTCGTGGAAGAAGAGCTGCAAGTGTGGTTCAGTAAGCTCATCCATTTTGTCCATCAGTGGGAGAGTGCTGGTGCGGACACTAGCAATATGCAAGCACGAGAGGTGGAGGTCATCATGCGAGAGTTCGATCAGACTTGGAAGAGTGCGATCAGCAAGATGAATGATGACTCTATGAACTATTTTTCCAACCTCCGCAACGGCACAGAGGTGCTTAAGCAAGTGCTGACACAGCTGCTGCTATACTATACGCGCTTCATGGAGTTGACCAAGAGCGGTCCATCGGACCTATCGGCGTTTGAAGACGCAGTGGTAACGACCCAAGAGATGCTTCAGGAGATTAAAAAATATAACAGATCGATTTGAATTGTTAAGCTAAGAACACTCGTTTGTACTAAAGACGCTGTTTTTTTATCGGAGGTTCGCTCGAGGGATATAGTCTAGCTGACAGCGCCGGGAACGAAGTATCGCCTGTGGATGGGTCGGACACTAGCTTTTGTAACGTGGAAGCGATGGCGTCGTCCTCCAGCAGAGGCAGCGAGCTGGCCTCCCCACTGACATCGACCTTTGCCTGCAGCCGATCAAGCTTGTGCAGGATCTCGTCTACCTCCCTCTTGGCATCGTCTGCCGTTTCGAGTATCACCAGGACATACTTTTTGACCACGTCCGTAGAGCTCGCTGTCCACTGGCCCAAGACAGCAAGAGGAAAGTCGCCAAACCTGTCTAGAGACAGGTTGAAGATCGTCTGGAGGACACTCGCATCCGGAGCCACCCGCACGAGTCCTCTCAAGAGTCCATTCATTGCCTCCGGGTGGTCCTCTGGCTTGTGACTAGACAAGAGTTTCCTAGCTGCTGACATGAACCGCTTGTTGGCCGTCGTAGCATCCGCACTGGCGATCTCGGCATCCACGAGGTCCCAGACGCCAAACTGCTCCCAGGACGTCCAGCTAAGAGACGTCTGGAGCGTCTGAGCCAGTTTGTCTCCAAAGACCTCAAACTCTCGTAGCATCAGGCGTCTGCACAAGCCTGTGAGCGTGGCTGGGGACCCGAGAGTGACCATGAGCCGCACCACTTCATCTCGTCGAGACGAGAGTTTTGTCAGAGCACTCGAGTGGAGGTTCTGTAGCAGCCACGGAGCAACATACAGGACGGCAGCATCTGTGGCGTCGACTACGTTGCTCGTCTCCGAGGCTTCGACGCTTGGTTTGTCTAGAAACGCACAGGAGAGAGCTCTCGCGTCGTCCATTTGCTGAGTGACAGCCAGGTCCTTGACGAGCGCCGAGTCTAAGCTACTTCCGAGAGCCTCGACGAACGTCGTGTATGGAGCCAATGCATTCTCAAAAGTCTTTGTCTTGGCTGTAGCGCAGCAATAGGCCAGTAATCGGAAGCTGGTCGTAGCGTCATGCGCGTGCATGGCGAGTAAGAGAGGGACGTATGTGTTGGGAGACTCTCCTACCACGTGCTCCAGCATCGAGGAAAAGAGTCCTGGGCAAGAGTCCGTTGGAGAAGCGTTCATGTCGATCTTGGCGGACACCACGACATTCTCTAGAGAGGCCATGAGGAAGGTCCCGAGGTCTGTCGCTAGCTCACCTGCGTTGTCCATCCGACTCCACGAGATCAAGAGGTCGTTCAGACACTCGACAAAGGACTCCGACGGGTGGGACGTTGGATCCGGAAGTTGCTCCTGGAATTTCTTCAAATCGTCTCCTCCGAGTGCTAGTAGACTTCCTGGTATCTCTGGCAGCTGAGACGCTTCCGAGAGAGCAGTGTCCGTGATCCGTCCTTCGAGGTTCGTATCAGTGACACCCGTCTGCTGAGCTTCTTGGTTCGTGGGCAGGAAGGAGGAAGAGCTGAGGGCATTGGAGTCCGTAGACGTTCCAACGGACGCAGCACTGGAGTCGGAGTGCGTCGGACTCTGCGCTCGGACAGGAGACGAGAGGGGGCTGCCTGCGCCCAGAGGACTGCTCGTGACTGGACTGCCTTCCGCGACGGGAGACGAAGGGTCAACGGACGGAGGGTGGGGGGAAGACGACGCAGAGACGTTCTTCTGGATGGCGTCTGGGTGGGGAAAGTGTTCCGGGAAGATGCGATGGAGGTCGCTCTTGAGGTTGGGCGCAGACGTCTCGAGCGCCGGGAAGCACTGGAGAGACTGGACGGACTGGACGACGCCGAGCTTGAGCGTCTGGGAGAAGACGCTCGAGACGCCCTTTTGCATGATCTGCTTATTCGTAGGCGACGCAGCGAACTTTTCGACGGCAAAGACGAGGAACTGGACCATGGCCAGCGTCATCGTCGGGTGGCTCTTGACGCTCTTAACCATGAGCAGCATGGCTGGCTCGACGTTCATGATGCTGTCCGAAGGCTTAAAGTACAAAAAGTCAAAGAACATGGACAACTGGACTCGAGCCAGGACGTTGGGGCTCTTGCAGTGGAGGTAGAGCCACCCGAGCATGTGGTATCGAGGCGTCACTTTACTACTTAGGATCTGGTTCGACGGGTGATAGACGGCGCAGATGTATCGCACGAGGTCTGGCACGAGAGCATCCGACCCTGGGCTCGTTAGGAAGTGAGAGGAAAACCACTTTTGATACCGAGTGACGTGGCTCAGCTGCACTCGCTCCATCATGAACACCAGGTGCTCTTCCATCTTGGGCGTCAGACGATAAGCCAGGTACTTGGGAGGCGTCACGATCGCCATGAGCTGCGCCACGGAATAGAACGGTGAGTCGGCATCGGCCTCGGCGTCCTTGACGTTCCGCAGTTGCTTCCACAGGACGTTCATGCCTTGCACGTCCTTGGCGTCGTTCATGATGCGCACGGCCTCTCGGCCGAGCTGCGCCACCTCTCGCTGTCGGCGGTTCCACATGACAGAGCACAGATCCGTCTCCTGCTTGAGGAGGGACGCGTGCTGCTGGCCAGTGTGGTCCGGAGCGATGCGAGCGAGAGCGTGGAAGGCGAAGGGGATAAAGTTGGAGCTAGCTAACAGCCAGCTCTCGTGCTCCGACAAGATGCGGACGATGGAGGACGCTAGCCAGACGGAGGAGCGAGTGGCATCTCCAGGCGTCAAGTGCCGCAGGAGACTCATGAGTGCCTTGTCTATATTCGGCGCGTTGGCATGCACGAGCTCTCTTACGAGCCACAGGAGCTGGCTGCGGCAGGTGGTCTGGAGCTTGGAAAACTTTTGATCAATGAGTTTCTGGAGATAGCCCATGCTCAGCTTGTACCCATCCATAGATGCCACGGACGTCAGGTACTTTAGGTGTCGCTTGGAAGAAGAAGCGTCCGTCAGGAGAGCATAGAGAAGAGCAGACTCTGGCTGGAAGGTCTGTGCGTCTGGAGGAGACTGGTGCTGCGTCTGAAGCATCTGAATAGCCGTCTGCTCGTCCTTTTCGTGTACAGACTTGAGCATATTCTGGTAGTGGAAGCTCCATTTTCTATCGAGCTCATCTGGAGCGTCCAGAGGCTGATGCAAGATGAGCTTGGACGCAGGTGTCGATTCTGCGTCCTGCTCCTTCGTCTCGTTCTCCTGATGCGGAGAGACTGCTCTTGCGGTGGAGGGTATAGAAGCTGGAGGCGGACTGGACGTCGGAGGTGGCGGAGGTGGCGTCGGAGGAGGTGGAGGAGGCGCCTCTCCTCCGTCGTCCTTGACCGGCGGCGACGGAGAGCTCATTTCAAAACTTGTCTTGTCCTCCTTGGTCTGGCATAGCTATGCGGACATTTCTGTATGCTTACATCTATGATTTGTCCATGGTATTTGGATTTTACGGAAAGAAAAGAATAAAGAAAAGGAAGAAGGCAAGATGGAAGTAGAGGAAAATCCAAGTGTGTTATCAGCTAGTAGGTGACGTCTAGATCTGGGAATGTCTCGCGGATACTGGCCACAGCGTCTTTTGGGATCCTAATTCACATAACATGACTATTTCGGCGTAAGAAGCTACAAAAGTAAATGCATACGATGTGTATCGAAAGTTGATCTTCTTGAGCTTCTTCCGCGGAGGCTCCTCTGTGTCCGCAGCGTCGTGGGCACTCGGACTGGGTGCCGGAGCCGCCTCTGCTTCTGTGAACGCACCCATCTTGGCGTTGACCGTCGACAGAATGGCCTAGAGACCACGTTAGACGAGGCTTTTTCAAAAATAAAAAGATGGAGGCGTACGTCGGCTGTAAAGGTCTTGACGCCGCACATGTCCAGCTCCTCTAGGTTCCTCCCGTTCGTCGCAATGTAGTGCAGCAGTCGATCTCTACTAGCTATAAGTACCCAAGCGTACCTTCGGACCATGATAGCTTACGTGATGGCTCGGTTCCAGTGGACGTGGAGCTTGGCCACAGCGTCTCTCTTGGTCAGAAGAGAAATGACGGCATCGTCCGAGACGTCGCAGTATCCGATACTGAGGCTCCTAAGCTTTCTGCACTTGCTCATGATCGTCTTTAGGGCTCTAGTTTATACACACGTGAGGGTTCCATCTACTAGTAGAGAGAAGGAGTCGTACGCATCTGTAATCGGTTGTCCTGAGACGTGGACGAGAGAGAACTTGGCGTGGTTCGGGTGCTTTTCAATGAGCTTGAGGATGGCTGGCAGGGTCATGTTAAAGTCTCCTCCGATATCAAACCCCTAGAGGCGATCAGCAGACGTACTAGCCTATAGGATAGATAAAGGGAACCTGCAGCTTTGGCGCCATGTCCTGCAAGTAGCCCAGCGTCTTGTCACTGAGCTTGCGGCAGTTGCTCAGGTTGATCTCCTTCACCTCTGCAGAGCGTCAGACATTCGGAAGCATGCAAACGATCGCTTCCACTCACCTGTACAGTGCTTCAATAAGACCTCGATGGCGTCGTCTGTCAGTCGAAAGCAGCCAGACAGGTTGACCGTGTGGAGCTTGGGGCATTTCGGTGCCATCTAGGAGCAGCCACAGCAATCAGTCTCCTATCCGTCTACCTTTTGCAATCTAGTCTACTCGCTCGATGAACTTGGTGGTGATTTTGCCACCGACAACCTCCAGCCTCGTCATGCTCTCGTCAAAGAACGAGAGCGGAAGGACGTCGTCCGTGAGCTTGCCGCCCTGCAGCAGCGCCTTGAGGATTTCGTTCTTGACGCGATGCATCCTCGACTTGCTCGGCTTGCAGATACGGTAGGCTCTATCTAGACTGGCGTCATTGATGTAGTCCTTCGGGTCGGCCCCGGCCTTCGTGAACTCCTTGAGGACGAGGTCCTCTAGCGGCGGCACCTGTCGACGGAACGCCATGCGTGTGCCTACAAAACGCGAGTCAAATTGGAAAGAAAAGAGAGGTATATTCTTTTCTTATCTAGTTGTCGAAGGCATGCATCTCGTACACGTCCTTGGCCAGCACGTGCTTGAAGCCGTCCTCCTTGAACAAGTAGACGTTGCAGATGCCGCCGCTGAAGGCGTCTCGGTGGGTCGCGTGGTAGATGGCGCGAGAGCCGAGCTCGACGGCCTCGTCGTCCGTCAGGTCCGACCGGTAGTTGGTGTCCAAGACGCCGTAGGCGTACGTGCTGCCGGAGCCGACCGAGAAGAGCGGGTGCGTCTCGCTGGCCTTGGTGCGAGAGCCCTCGTCGTCCACATAATAGAGCGTCGGCTTTCCCTCGTCGTACCCCATCATCATCATGCCGATCGACATGCCGTACTGCTTGTAGTAGTTGCACGTATTCGCGATGAGCTTGGAGGCAGCTCGCACCGAGATGCGGTGGCGGTTGCGCAACTCGTACATGCGGCACTGGACGGCCAGGTTGCGCTGCCAGAACTGGCAGTCGGCGGCGCCACCGGCCAGCGTCGCGAGGATGTAGTCGTTGATCGGGTTGATCTTCTTGACCTGCTGCGACGCGATGAACGGACCCATGGTGGACCGAGAGTCGACTGCGACGCAGACGCCGCCGTCGTAGATGAAGGCCAAGGTCGTCGTACCCTTGGCGAATTTGAGCTGCTGCTCGTTGTCGCCCATGTACTCGACCTTGAAATTCGCGCGCGAGTACTCAGCCGGGTCCGCCACGGACGGCAGGAGGAAGCCAGGGTGGCCCAAGGACTCGGTCTGGTCGTCCTCGTCGACATCGTTCTGTCGAGGAAGGGTGTCTGGCATGGCGCCGAGCGACGGCATGGTCCGCTTGCTTCTCATAAAGTCGATCGAGAGGCTCATTCTTCTTCTCTTGTTTCTCTTGTGCTGGTGTCTTGGATCGCTGTCTCTTATGACATGTCTTCCGAGGTACCAGCAGCTCTTCCGCCCGCCAAGAGGCGCATGCTCAACTAGTAGCTACTAGGCCCCAAATGCACATTGCACTTTAGAAAGTATCCTTCGTGCTAGTTCAAGAGTATGCAGTAGGGTGTATAGACATGAGCAATGTTCAGGAGTGCATACCACGACGTCATTGGAAAGATTGATCTAGTATCCTTGCAGTCTAGATTCATCTACTAGATTCCATGTCTACTTCCTACTACCTATCCTTCCTCCTAGCATCCATCTTCTCCACGAGGACTGCAAGAGGCATCTAGCTTAAAAAACGCCCATGCAAGCTCCTCCAAAGTGGTAGCCATGGGGATTTGTTGTAGTCGACAAGTGGTGTCCGTCCGCCACAAGCTCCTTGACATCCCATGAAGTTCGGCAAGCAGCTAGAGCTATCAGCGACGCCCGAGTGGCGAGACTCGTACGTCAAGTACAAGCGCCTCAAGCGCCTTATTAAGCGCGTGGCGTTCGAGATTGAAAAAGAGGAGCGCAAGGAGGAAAAGGAGAGAGCCAAGAGCCCAGCTAGTGCCGGTGCGACCAACGGAACCTTTGCTTCCTCCTCCTCTCCTCCCCAGCAGACCACCAGAGTCAATGTGAACGAGACCCAGCCACTTTTGGCCACGACGGAAGACGGCGTCCAGGGCGCGAGGAACGAGTTCTGGAGCGTCGTCCACCAGAACCTGCGTGTCGTCAATGACTTCCACAGCGCCAAGATCACTTCCCTACGCAAGGCCGTGCAGGACTTTGAGAACGACCTGCTAGACGAACAGATCCGGTCCCATGGCCACGTCCACTCTCGCTCTCGAACCTACTCCCAAGGTCCTCCTCCTCCACCTCCATCCTACCACCAACGATACTCATACGCCCTTAGAACGGACCTTTGCTGCCCTCCAAGAGATCTACGACACGCTCGTCGACCTACGTACGTTCGTCCAGATCAACCACTCTGGCTTCCGTAAGATTGTCAAAAAGGTTTTGGTTGGATCTAGCTCTGCTCCTACTCCTGTCTAACACTCTCTCCTAGTACGACAAATCGACCGGAGCCAAGACCCTGCCAGAGTTCATGACGCGACTGAACCAACAGCCTTTCTACGCCTCCGACGATGTCGACAGCCTCCTCAACCGCATCTTCATGATGACTTCGAGAGACAAACTGGAGGCTGGGAACGTCGAGCGGCGCATCAAGATCAAGCAGAGTGAGGAGAACACGCTCCTGCGCAAAGTCAAGCGCGTTCCGTTCGGCGTCTCCGTCTGCCTCTTCATCCTCCTCCTGGTCTTCGACATCATGCCGGAAGGAGACCAAGTGCAGCAGAGGTGTCTCGCTATGCTCGTCTTCATCACGTCTCTGTGGGTGACGGAAGCCCTGCCGTACTTTGCCACTGCGCTGCTGGTGCCTCCGCTCGTCGTCTTCCTCCGCATCCTGGACGACCCGGAGCGCCCCGGAGAGCTCCTGGACCCCAAGTCGGCCGCAGACGACGTCACGTCCAAGATGGTCAACCACACGACGCTCCTGATCATGGGCGGGTACGCCATCTCGGCCGCCTTTGCCAAGTGCCAGATCGAGCTCTACATCGCCGCCGCGCTCCAGCGGCGGTTCAAGAAGAAGCCCAACCTCTTCCTCTTGGCCATCATGCTCATGGGGCTCTTCTTGTCCATGTGGATCAGCAACCACACGGCGCCCGTCCTCTGCGTCTCCGTCCTGTTGCCCATCATCCGAGACTTCCCCACCGACAGCACCTACGTCAAGACGCTGCTCGTCGGACTCGCCTTCGCTTGCAACCTCGGAGGCATGATGACCCCCATCTCGTCTCTCCAGAACGTCCTGGCGGTTTCTTTTCTGGAGAAAGCTGGCTACGTCGTCACCTTTGGCAACTGGATGGCGCTAGCAGTCCCCTTCTGCACCATCTCCACCGTCCTCGTACGTCATGGCATGTCGTTTTCCTATCACCTCTAGCTAATCTTGTATAAAAACCAGTGCTGGGTCTTCCTCCTCTATGTCATGGACCCGCAGGACGCCCAGTTCATCCCTCAGATCGTGTACGACCAGCGGCAGAAGATCAGCTCCATGCACATTGCCGTCGTAGCACTCAGCCTCCTCACCATCTTCCTCTGGGCGACACTGAGCGTCACGGAAGACGTCTTCGGAGACCTCTCCGTCGTCTCCCTCCTCTTCATGTTCTGCATGTTCGGCAGTGGCATGCTCAGCCAGTTCGACTTCAACTCCTTTTCTTGGCACATCCTCTTCCTCATCGGAGGAGGAAATGTCCTGGGAGACGTACGCTTTTCCTACTTTAGCTACAGAAGCCCAACTAACCCACATGCCTAGGCTGTCAAGAGGTCTGGGCTGCTGCAGACGCTCAGCAGCTCGGTCATCCACGCGCTGCCCGACAGCAGCGTCTGGGTCGTCACGGCCTCCCTCTGCTTCCTTGTCCTGGCGCTCACCACCTTTGTCTCCCACACGGTCGCCTCCATCATCCTCCTCCCTATCATCGTCGACATGAGCGTCGACATCGGGCACCCGCACATCCCAGTTATCTGCTGCGCCCTCGCCATCTCCGCAGGTACTCTCTCTCTTTCGTACATCTAGCTCTAGTCTACTCACGCTACGTACAGCCATGGCGCTCCCCTTCTCCTCCTTCCCCAACATTAACTCCCTCCTGGTGCTCGACGACCACGGACAGTCCTACCTCCAGGTCAACGACTTCCTCCGCGTCGGCGTCCTCTTCTCCCTCATCACCGTCGTCCTCATCCTCACACTCGGATTCGGACTCATCGTCGGCGTACTTGGCTACTCGATCGAGCCAAAGTTCTAGGTTTCTACAGCCTCCATCACACCTAGACGTAGCAAGACAAAGGATTGGAATAGACACAAGCATGTCGACGCTGTATTCGTTCTCTCGTTCAATAGACCTACTGCGGCGTCTGGCCTGCCGCGCCAGTCTGCTCCTGCTGCTGCATGATCTCCGCGTAGCTCTCCTGCAGCCGGACGGACGTACGCATCGTGTGGCGCAAAAGTTTCTCGGCGCAACTGTTCATGCACGAAAGCTCCTTGTCGTCCAGCTTCTTGCTCCGGAACGAATGGACGCAGTCGTTGAAGCAAAGCTCCACCGTGCGGCTAAAGTACGCGATCGTCTGCGTCACGCGCATCTCCTCGATGTGCTCCTCCATCTTCCGCTGGAACTCGCGCTCTTGTTGGTTGCTCATCTTGTCGCTACGATCCGCTCGGCTCGACTTTAGTGGTGGCAGCGGTGGCCTATATTCAGTTTCAGAGGACTCTATTAAATATGGGAGGTATAGAGGAAAACAAACAAGAGACTTGGGTCAGTATCTGCCGATGCGGATATGCTGATGCGTCCATGGCTTACTTCCATACATGAGATATTCTGTAATAGTACTCATCTTGCCTGTTATAAAAATGACGGAAGGCTCAGATTACCATATCATCCCAACATGACCATATTCACTTACAGAATCCTACATACGCTTCAATTGTCCATGATAGACGTCATACGAGTGACCCCGTAGCCATGTCCATCAAAACGGACGCGCAAGGTAGTCAAACAGATGAGGCAGAGAACCACTACAAGATAATACTGGCATGTACCTAAACCCTACGTTTTAGATAAAACGGTCCAATCAGAAGTGCGTCCTACACCCATCTCTCATCGGAATCAGTCCATCCGAGAGCTGCTCAGATCCTCTTCCTCCAGAGCAGTTCCTTGCTACGTAGACCCACTCGCACGTCCTAAAATATTCTCATTGCCACCACCATCAGACGACAGACGACAGATCTCTGCCTATTAAACTGTTAAACTTTTCGTGAACTATTGAGATGAGGCAGAATACATGGGGAGCGTGGCTCGACCGGCTCGAGAGCGCTCGATCGCAGGAGAATAACATTTCCAGTCAATTACGCAATGGGAATGCAGACAACGTCGGTGCGAGCGTGTTCTCGCTGCAGCAAACTGTGTCGCGATTGAAACGCGATTTCAGTCAGCTCGAGCGATCAAGCTCGGATGATGTGTACAATTCCTATTGTCTTCAAGTGCATTGACTTTGGCTGACAGTATTTTGACAGGACGGAAGATGAAATGCAGCGTCGAAAGCAAGTGCTCAAGCAGCTAGATGAAAGCACAGTAGGACTCTTTGCCATTTCACGTCTAGACTACGGAAGATAGCACGTACTTACCACTCTATCCAGCAAGCAGACGTGAGTGCCTATGACCGGCGAAAGTCTAACGGAGCAAGGTGCTGCTCATATCAATTTGCTTCTGATGAGGACCATCTAACATACGCGGTAGAGGACAGAATGGCAACGACTACCACCGCAACCTCCTCGGCATGCAAAACCAAATTATGAAAGGTATGTCTACAATATGCAAATGGCCTATTGCACTACATCTGACTCGTGTCCTCTAGATCAGGACGACCAGCTAGATCTCATCAGCAGGGGTGTCTCCAACCTCCGCAACTACAGCAACGCAGTCAGGGACGAGTCAGATCTGCACACGCGACTGCTGTCGGATGTCGGCAATGATGTGGAGAAAGCAACGGGCGGTCTCGAAAGCGAAGGAGCGCGCGCTGACTACGTGCGTTCATTTCTTTTTATAATGGCTCGTCTTGTAGTCTTATTAATGTATCCAACGTAGGTGGCGCGTCAAAGCAGCAACTTTAAGCTGTACATCATCATTATCATCCTCATCGCCATCCTCATCCTGCTGCTCATGCTCGGCAGCGGATAAGGCGATTGCTTTCTTTCAAAAGGTCCTGGTGGGACTGGCCGATGAACCGCCACTAGGTACGCAAATAGGTGGACATTGAATTCCTTCAAGACCAAATCAAAAAATATCCGTCGTCATTTTTGTTTATTCCGTCTTATCACTCTTCTTATACCTTTGGACTGTTCTCTGTCGTGGAGTCCGTCTCGGCTGCTTCTTCTGCAGATCGTTCTTCATTATAAACCGGAGCACATCGTAAATCACTCGCACCTATGTTCATTTTAACACTTGTAAAATGTACAGAGCGATACTAGTCTTGGAAAGCAAGTACATTGTTGAGGAAAACGATGCTGGACAACCCAATCTGCACACATGGAAGCAGTGGAAGCGTAGGAGCGTCGTACAGTTTCTTTGCCGGTAGAAAGATGTCACCGTAGAGCGTCAGCAAGGAGAGGAACATGCCAAAACGCACAAACTACGCATACGCACGCACATTGTCGATAAAATCCATATGCACATGACTAAGCATATCAATCTACTTACAAGGCTTGGATTGCGAAAGTAAGCTGCTGTGGATGCGAGAGACGCTGTCATACGAATCCAGCCAGCTTTGGTGCCGCTCGCGATGTAGCAGCCGATGAGGACAACTAGCAGCACAGCCTGAGCGTACATGAGTCGGTCGGTCCTCACGCTACGTCCACTCTTTTGGGCAGGACCCCAGAGAGCTTGGTGCACGCTTTCGTGCTTCAAGATGACCATTTTTGACTTGCCGCCCTTTTATCAGTGTGAATGAGCTGATTGAGGATGAAGAGACGTAATCCAATTAATACTTGATACAGCGGTAACTGAGATTTTGATCCTAAGAAGAGGAACAACGCTATGTATATGAATACTGGTCTACTAGAAACTTTTATTCAAGTTGTGATACTTTTGAATGACGGACCGATGCTACGAACTACATGCATTGCAGCTCAAATACTGTTCTAGTGACCGTAGCCATCAAGATTCAGCATTTAAAACTACGCAGCCGACAGAGTTGCTCTTTATGACGGGCGCTTACAATAAAAGCCAACAGCTGACAATGAGCTGGATATAAGTATCTGTTTGAAATGTCCTACACTACAGTGGTGCCTCCCCTGACATCATTTGGGTTATAACCTCTGGCTCGATCCTACTAGCTAGTCCAGACGCACCGATCAGCAAAACAACACTGCATAATTGTGATTGATACAACTCGTGCACCCATATCTTTCAGTGTTGCTGTCAAAGAGATGGGGCAGGACACATTTGGTTGACCCAGCGAAACAGGACGAACTTATGGGTTACAGCTATGCATCAAAAGATTTTACAATGAAGTTATTCACCCAGTAAGCCCCCAGTCGAGATCATTGTGGGCTGCAGCATTAAACTGAATCATCTACAGGTAAACAAAAACGAAAATAAACACGGTAGTAATTAAGCATACCGTAGATGTAAAAACTGCTATCTAGACGTCAGAAAGCACTTCAATTGCTACGAACTGCTTATAGAGCAAGAAGAAAGATCACGATGTACCACCTACACTAAGCAGAGGGTAAACGACATGAGTTGAAAAGAACGAGCTCATTGCCGCAATTTGAGAACTGCAAAAAGATCAGAGGTTTTTACGAAGAATCTCACAAATTTGGCTACTACCGTAATGTAAGTTTTGTTATTCCATGTTGCCTACAACTACTGCGCTAGACACTGGTCATACGCTTCCTGATGTAGCTACAAAATTAAGCAGAATTTCACGGACATAATCTGGTTTTAAAAAGATGATGAGCATATAATTGCTTTAGCGTACTCTGTTATCGTTGATTTCCATGGATGCTCTGGCGCTGGATTATGTGGAACGGATACAGTTGCCACATTAGTTGTGTGTTTTGTAACAAGCCATCTATAGCAAAGCATTGCTTCATACTTTCGTCCACGACTGATCATTTGGAAACTCAGCCGGTATCTACCACCAACCTACACAAGTAATGCAAATGTTGTAGCAGAAAAAGAGGATACATTTATTTGTTTCTCGAGCTGGAGCTCCAGTAATTAGTCACACATGTGCAAATAGTGGACGCCATACCCGTCTACGCCGGTGCTTGATTAATATGTACTGGAACAAGCATTAGATTTCATACGTGACTTTACGCCTTTTCACCTCACTTTCAATTGGAGAACATATCAAGCTACGACAAATCTTATCAACATACCGTTATTGCTTCTATCCGAGCTTAGAATCAAGTAGATTTCCCTATCACTGAACCCGCATATTTTAAGACACTGGCAGCTACACCAAGTTATAATTTTATACGCATACCTCTAGAGCAAAATGAAATAATGCAATGTATAGCCTCGAGCTCGTGTCGCCTGACAAGTTGAAGCGAATACGCTTACTGTTTAGTATGAGTTTCCTTACGCGTAATGTTGATCGAAAGAAGACATACACCTTTCATACACATATACTACTGCAGATAAGTTAAGATAAAAATACAAACGCTTTCTAGCAATCAGAGAAGCAGTCATGAATAACAGGGATGCAGTTGCTCTTTTAATCTTTTACCGACACGTTATGTCTTTCCCATCTAAAAGGTCTTACATGCAGGCAGTCAATGACCTAAAACATACAGTATTGAAACAAGCTGCGGACCATCTCGGTAAACATTTTGTATATGATTCTGCTATTAAGAGATCTTCTCACGGGTAAACAAGTATCATCTTTACTGATTTAAAGCGTTTATCGATTACATGCAGAGGCGGAACTCGCAGCAATGTATCAAATAGGTTTTCATTTCCAAACCTTCTTCGAACTCAAGTCGTCAAAGTATCGCCTTCAAAGGTCAGACCTTCAGCCTTTCAAGAAAAAAGCCCCCACCTGAGGCTCTAGAAGAAGGATAATTATGGCGGAGATGGGCTCCGCACCGCCTAGAGTGATGGTTACGCGGGAAGTTTGACATTATACGCGGTGGAAAAGACGACCCGATTATCACGCGAGCTACTTACATACAAGAGCACCAATAGGGCACATTAGCCAACACACTTAATAAGTATTACACATGACCAAACAGCTCTGTCCAAGTTCACACAAGAGCAGCATATGAGGAAATAAGACAGCAAGCTTAAACGAAAAAATCACAGCCTGGCCCAAAATGTTGTTTATAATTTGCAAAAGCTCTGGATGGACATTATATTTCAGAAGGGACTTCGCATCCATGTGCCTCAGTACCACAAATAGACTTAAATGTTCTCCCTGCATTGACGCAATTCAATTCGACGCTTTAATTCATAAACTTCCAAAAACTAACAAACAACAAATAATGATTAATACCAAAAAAAAGATGTAAACTATACGCAACAACTTTATAAAAAACAACAAATAGAACACAACAAAGCTTAGTTATACAATATATTGTTTAAAAGCATACGCAAATATTTTTGATTACACAGTACATATGTCGTTCTCAAAGATCTAAATCTTAGATTCATTTGTTTTCGTTAACTAAAAAAAAACACACACACAATCCTATTTTAACACACACGACAAAAATTTTGCACAAACTAAATGCAATCATATAAATGCTTATATACATGCAAAGGTCTATACCAATAAATGACACAAAGTTATAATCGATCTAACAATGAACAAATCTCGTTTATATAAACAACAAATATGTAACAAATGCAATAGTTTCAATTAAAAAAAAAATCTATTTACTTATACGAATTAATAAACAATTGATTAACATTAGTTTCAACGTTTGCGAATTAAACGGAAACTTTTTAGCTCAGTGTTTACACTCAAAATAACAGTTAAAACGGTAGTAAATTCTAAACAAGCTTGTACATTAAAAATAATTCAAATTTGACAATTTTCTATTTACACATCGACATTAATCACAAAAACAATTATATGTTAAGCAGAACACCTAGAAATATAGGACATCTTCATATTGTCAAAATATTTTTCTTTAGTATATTTCTTTTATTTTAATACCATTGTATACAAATTTATCGCTATAAGTAAACATATATAATACAAAAAGTTCATTAAAATAGGTTTAATGTTGTACTGTTCATACGCATAAAGAAAGACAAATTTGTAGCTCAATAAAAATTAGCTCCTTTAAACTATCAACATTTCATAAGCAAAACATTTATTATATATATTTACAAAATTTACATGTTTATTTTCAAAATCTTTTGCACAGCGTAAGGCGTTTCTTAAAATTTGAATCTATGATATAATAACTTTTTTAAAGTATGATTTATACGTTGAGAACTAATCAAAATTTTGTTAAATACAAAGAGTTCTGCAAAAAATGTAAAAAACTTTTAAAAAAATAATTTTTTCTAACTAACATAAGATAATTACGCATTTGCCTACTAGAAAGCTTTATTGAGGTTGTACAAAAAAAAATAACTAACAAAATTTAGTGTTTAAATTTCAGTATTAAGACTTATAAAATGTTTTGCTTATTAAAGGTATATTCAAAAGCTTGTTTTGTTGTATTGTAAAAATGTAAAGTTCACTTCTAATTTATATTTTTATCAAATTGACTAATTAGTATCTTTTTATGTTTTTTAGCATACAACTTTCATAATATAAAAAAGTTAAATTGTATTATTTATTCAACAGAGGATATAATTTAATATGCAATCCACGTTCATAAAAAAGGTGTTAAATTCAAATGATAATATTCAATTATTTTTGTAAATTGTTGGCATACGTAAAGCATCTAGTATTATATCTATACGTCATGTAATGGTTTAATTTTATTTTATTTTTTGTGCGAAAACAAATTGTTATAATTATTTAAGTTTGTCATATTAATTTTTTGTGTTTTTTATTATTCATATTTTGAATAAATACCAAATCTTCTAATGATAGAAAGATTATTAATTGATAATACTTTGTTTCTTTACTGTTTCTGTATAACAAAGTTTTGAATTTAATGTTTTGCTAATTCGTAGACTAAGCATAAGTATTAAATTCTGTACTTATAGCCGCTTATAAGAAAATGAAATTTAATAATACAATCTTAATTACGCAGTTTGTTATAGCTGCAATATTAAAGAATATAAATTTTTTACTTGTAAACAATGATGTTTAGCAAAACTAAGAATATATCAATATTTTAATCACCTTTTTTTCTAAAACACTACTTAACTCTGTTTTAAGATTCTGTTAAGTAATTAGTTCTTATTTAAAAAAAAGAATTTGTCTGATTACTTCCATTACGAAAGTTTTGTTTGTAATTAAAACATGGGACTTATACTTTTGAGTAGCTTTCTATAATAATTTTATGGACATGTTTTTACACTATCTTGTATAAGACTTTTGTTTTAATATTTTTTAATAATTATAACAGTTTGTTGTACACGTTTTTGTATTACTTTTAGAATTTAATGAATTCTTTATTATAATGTATTTTTGTATGACTAAAAATATCTTGTTTATTTTATGCTTATAATTGTAGTCTAACCAAAGACATTTATGCACTCAGTGTTGTAGAGTTCAAAATTCGTTTACTTTTGCTCTTATTAATGTAATAACGAATACAATAAGTAGGTGTTTTGACATTCGGTCTTTGTTTGTGTTAAATATGTGGAGTTCAAGGTTTTTGGATCTTATTATTTGTACAAAGCACATCATTGTTTTTGTTTAAAGTTTTGTTATACATTTTATATTTTGCAGACTAACAAAAGTTTCTTCAGTCGCTTTTTTGCATTAACATGGTTACGCAATCTGTTTTTTATATCAAAATTGGTTTTATTTTAGAGTTTTGTACAAAGTTTTGCAGTCTTAAGTAATGTTTCTTCGTTGGATATAAAACAATCTGATGAATGTTAAAACGTGTTTTTGCGTTTTTATAAAAGTACAAAACAGAAGTTGATGTTGCTTATTGTCGCTTTAAATGTATCACATGCGAACTGTTATGAAACCGGTTGGTGACATAGCTGTTTATTTGGCGTAAATAAATGTTATGCGGGGCGTTGAATATGATGCTATACATGAGTCTAAACAACTTGTTAGGATCCGGCAAGGTATGATCAAAAGCGATAAACACTACTAGAAAATTGTTTTGACTGCCCATAAAGGCTCCTTTTAGGTTTCGTACTTCGTAAGTTAGCTGATAGAGCGCACAGAATTGCCTACATGATCCATAGAATGACGTACTTGTGTCTCCGATCTATTTCATCACATTCGACAGACGTTACGCAAGGAATCGAATTCTGCCGTGGTCGACATCGCTCGGTTTAAGTTTATACGTCAGATAGTTCTATCCTAACTTTCTGCTTTCTCTAGTGTAACTTGAGTGGACTTCACCAATTATAACTCAGGGCAGTCGATGAGTAAAATGGGTTCTCATTTTCTTATGAGGATACACGCAAGAGATATGGACATGTCCTTCGTCCAGCTCTTTCGGCTCCGAAATGATGATTGCCATGCGACGGACTCAGGCTCTTCTACCTATCACTTTCACTATCTCAAACGGATCCAAAAGATCCTGCTTGGCGCGACTGACGGCTTGATTCTTTCAAAGTTGAATAGGCCTAATACTCGAAATGTACTTTCATGATACTAACCATGATCTCTCCATGATCTTCATGCGACAAAGTTGTCTATGAGCTCTACGAGCGAAAATCTAAATTTGAGTATTCATTGTTTTTGTGGTGAGTTGTATAGATGCTTAGTAGTTTGTTATCAATAAACGAGCTGACTGCTAAAGCGAAAAAAACATGGCGCCAGGACCAGAACATTTTACTCTTTTGTTTTGACTGTACTTCTGACAAACGAAGTCGTTTTTAGTTTGGCAAGGAAGCAGTAGAAGTACTATGATCTCCGTATGTTGAGTTGAAACTTTCATATATTCAAGAGTCTGCATTGAAAAATGTCATACAGCAACATATATCTCGTATCTATCGAATCAGTTTTTTGGTTAGGACGAAGGGACACAGTCTCAGGATGCTCACAAACTCTGTGTCGGGTGACGCGTACGCCAGCTTTTGACCGGTCGTGAAGCAATTTGTATTCGTGGGATATTTGCTACAATGATTTAATAGATGACCCTATCGTGGTTTCAAGGCAATTCTATCGCTTCTAGGTACATTTACAGACATTCTAACAGCTAAGAGCTAAGAACTGAAGGAGTGCTTTCATCACACTCTTACCTACACAGTTGAAGTGTCGCTAACTGTTTGCACTTTTACGATGGTCGTTGATCTGAAGACTCATCGATACCGATATGCAGAAGGTTTCACCGGTGAGGAGATCGTTCTCACGCAGACGACAGCTAAGCAGAAACGTGTATATCAATCGAAGAGTTAACTAAATTACTACAATCCAACGGTGATAAGACGTGTATTCGTTTTAACGTTCCAAAACCAAAAGACTATTGCATTGATACTCTGCTAGTAAATCTAGAAACCTACTGACTGTCGACGGATTCGGACAAATCGGTGCTGACTAAAAGTCTCTCGCTCGTGCATCGTATATCTCCTGCTGGTCTCCATCGATCGATGAGATGATACGGCGCGTACACTTTCACGTACTTGTTGGGACCCAAGTCGAGGGAGTTGAAGACGTCGGATGAGAAAACGGCCACAATACGTGTATGTAGAAGACCAGACTCATCCTGTGGTTCTATCGACTCGACGTACGCATCGTAGATGACCTGCCCTTGTCCAGCCTGCATGGATCGAGCCTTGCTATCGAGCCACAGGACCACGTGCTGTCTCTGCTGAATCAAATCTGTCGTCTGGCTCTGTCGCTGCCACAGACTCTGTCCGTTCGAGTGCAGAAGCGTCCGATCTTGTTGGATCTTATGCGTCGCTTTCTCCAACAGCCTCCCAATCTTCCCTGGGACGACTCGAGGTCTCGACGGACCAACAGATCGTCGTTGTAGACCATTGGACGGCAACGGCGAGGAAAAGGATGTATTAAGCGCTTCGGAGCGCATGACTTGAGGCGTGTCTTCGATCCGGTCCGATCGATCGACAGCAGGATGTGGACTCATGTCGATGTTATTATTCTGGGAGTTACGTATGGCTTGATTCAGTCTGTCTGAAAGTCGAATCTTTGGCTGGGAACTGGTCTCAGTAGGTAGAATACTGCGTGGTCTCGTTCCGGCAGCATGGCGTCTACATAAATACTGTCAATAACCATGGACTCTACTGTGCCATACAAGATTGACTTTGTGGACGCCTGGCGAGCACGCTTCTGACGCTGGAGACTTGTCTCTGCTTGCCTTTTGGCTCGGAAGGACGTCGTGGGGCGAGACCACCGGGCCGGTCGAGCGTCTGCTCGCTCGACTTTACACTCCAGAGGCTCTGGCTGATGGATAGACGACTCACGACGCGGAGGCTCGTTCAGTGGCGTTTCATCCGGCATCTGAGCAATAGGAGACTGCGACCACCCGAGAGACTCTGCTGCTCTCGGCGTAATCTCTCCTCCGAGACTCTGACTCGCGTTCTCGAGCGAATCTGGCTGCGGCACGACTTGATCCTCTTGAGGTGGAGGCGTCATGGGTCTCAGTAGCGATGCGAATGGGTTTACCTGGACATCTCGACTCTCTTCGCATTTCGAATGAGCTTATATTCAACGTATGTAGAGAGATGGAGAGCGTACCGACTTCGAGGCTGAAGGCTGCTTGCTCTCGAGGTCGTTCTCGGACGACAGTGGTGCTGTAGCTGTGCTCAGAGGATTGACTTTCGCCTATGATGGACTCATCTAGCTGTGTGGAGGGTTGGAAGATGTGTCGGCCTCGGGCGTCGGCGTCCAAGTCGTAGTAGACTCTCCGCTCGCCTTCCATGCCTAGTTGTTGGGTTTCGCGGGTCTTTTGCTCCTTAAATGCTACTTTTTAGGAATGTAAAACTTCTCTCTATATGGAAGTTGGGTTGAAGAGTAGATTTGAAGAGATGCTTCCAATCTCAATAGCTCCAGGGTAATCACGGCTTTATCAGGTTATTAGTAGAGCGAAGAGCTCTACATGCCGATAGATAGCAAGTCTTTAGGAGCTGTTAACATATTTATAAATGCAAGCTTTGACGTGTTCATCAAAGAGACCGATGCATCTAATAACGCTACTCAGCTCTAGATAAAGCCTATGCGATGCGAATAGCACGAGGAGACGATCGCTCAATACGACACCATGGTCTGCTAGATAGCTCTGTCCTAAGGTTAGACGCTTGCCATATATGTTATACCGTTTTCGCTGAGCATAACCGATGTTGTTTTTCGACATGCCAATGAAAATCTAGCGAAACAGTCCAATGCAACTTTCCCCTTCTATTGAATGCAAAAGCGATCATTCTGTACTGCCAATGCAGTTGCATTTACATATTATTGGGCTAACTTGTCTCCCGTGCTCAATTCTATGCTAAAAATTACGTTTCCATCGCCATGCGCTGTAGCATGAGTTGTGTGAAAATTGCTGCATATAGATTACGCCTTTGAAGCGGACTAGACCTGAATCGATATACCCTCCGATATAATCTATCTTTTCGTCGACTAGGGAAAGAAAGATTATCGAAGCATAACACCGATCGAAATTCGCACGTGCTCGTTCTCATATTGCATATTTTATCTCGCATAATCCTCCATGGTACTGTCAGCGAACACGACCATAAATGGTTTTGGTACATCTCGGTCTTCTCCTTTGATGCAATCAATAGGAGGGAATATTCGAGGATACAGTACGCGTCACAAATGTAGCCCAATTATGCCGACTGTCAATGTACTGCCCCTGCTCTGAAATAATACCGAAGAGCTCAATGTTGCAAGTAAATAGAATGCAATTTCAACCTGAAGGACTTCCGGCGATACACCACGGTACGCTCGACACTATTGCCCGACTATAGCATGACAGAGGAGCGGACAATCTAAGTGAATAGAAGTTGAGAGTGACGTAAGAGAAGGACGAATTGCCAAAGAGTCTGAAATTGATGCTTATTACGGTTTTTGCGTATTCATTTTCATATTGCCTTATACTCCTTGCTTAATACCCGATTATCTGCTCAAAGAACACGACCCAAGTAGCTGCGTGTTTGCGCTAGTATGGCAATGGCGAATATGATCTAAAAGCTGTAGAGCATAAATATATATGAGCGAATCAAGATAAAAATTATTTTCCATTTGAAATGAAAACAAGTTAGGTTCCTCTCAGTCGTTTGCCCACGACCTCATTCTCGCTGACATTTCCTCTTCGATCGCATCTCTCGCTGACACTCTTGATATTCGGCAAACATTGTGTTATGCTTTTTGAGCCACCGTGCCACTACATCTCGTCCCCTCTTTCCACACCATGTAATCGCACTGGTACTATAGTCCTCCGGCCAATTGCGATGGAGATGTATGATCGTATCTAAATGGCCATAAATGGCCGCTAGATCAATGGGTTGGTCCGAGCATCCTTCCGTCCGACTCTCGTGGAGAAACTTGACGACATCGAGGCGGCCGTGTTTGATGGCACCGTTCAGTGCCTCTTGGTCGCCTTCTTCCGACCGATTTTCATGCAACCACTGGACAACATCCAGATACCCATTTCTACTCGCCTCGTTCATCGCTGCAGTCGAGTAACGTTCGTCGCTGCTCTCATGGAGGTACTGGACAATGTCTAGATTCCCGTTGGCAGCTGCAGCATCCATGGCCTCTTGAGTGGACCCTTCGCTTCGATCGGCACGCAGCCATTTGACCATCCTCAAGTGACCATTTCGACAAGCGTAGGCTAAAGCATTTTAAATGCACCCGTCGTTTCGATTCTCCTGCAGCCACTCGGCAACGTTCAAGCTTTCGTAGGTTGCTGCCGTGCCCATCAGCTCTTTCGTCGAAATGACAAGTTGCGTCTCCAAGAAAAACTGGACCATCTATAGATGACCAATGGCAGCTGCTACTACCGCACACGATTTGGTGTCCGTTTTCTCTCTCTCTCCAAAAGAAAAGAAACTGTTTCAATATCAGCATCTCGTATCGCTGCATATTTTACCTGGTCTATATTCGCATGAGGAAATACAACTAGCAGTTTTGCACTATTTCTAGCCGATCATACCTTCCTGTATCGTCCTGCAGTGCACCGACGAGGTACGCTACGACATGCATTTGGCCAGAAATGGATGCCTTCCATATCCACTTTTGCTTGTTCCGATCTACTAGTTCTGGACAATGCTCACGGATCACATGAATGCAATCGAGATCACCTTCATGCGCACACTGGTCGAGTCCGATACTGACGGGAGCAACGTCACCAAGTGCCCGTGGTAACAAGCAGCGCACTACGTTCACACACGCCCTATATTCGCTTCTACTCAGCAACTTCGCTATTTGTTGCTCTTGCTTATGCGCTGAGAAGTGTTCTAAAAGAAATTGAACAGCTTGCAGTTGATCTTTTGCAGCAGCCTCTTCAATTGCTTTTGACTCTACCAGCTTTTCCTCTGGATGAGCCAGTAGCCATTTTATTGTTTCGATATGACTATTCCCGGCGGCCAGCTCGAGCGTGTGAGGTGAAGTTTTAGGACCTTGCTTTATCTTTCGAACGGATAACCACTCGAGAATATCGATGTGGTTGTTTGAGGCTGCTCCCTCCATCGCTTGGATCGTGGACCCTTCTTGTAGATTTTCTTTCAGCCACTCCAATACATACGAATGACCGTTCGTTGCTGCTCCATCCATAGCATCCGTCGTACACCCCTTACTTCGGTTATGGTGGAGACATTGGATTAGCGCCAGATAGCCTCCAGCACAAGCATTGTCCATGGCATGGCGGGTGGCAGCACCGCCATCGTCTCAAAGAGAATGGAGACTCTGGATTGTTTCTAGATGACCTCCTTCAGCTGCGTTGCCGATGCATTGGCAGGTGAACGATGTATACGGTCGATTGGTATACATCCATTGGGCTAGCGCCAAATGCCCTCCCATGGCAGCGGTATCCAACGCTCGAAGGGACAAGTACAATTGTGGACGGAAGGAATACAGAGTAGTGACGATGTCAAAGCGACCATCTTTGGCAGCGTTTTCAATTGCATCGTCCCACTCGTCACGAGAGACGGAGCACTCGACGAGGGTACACTATCGCCGTAAGAGATGACTCGATTCATATTTACTCGCTTTTAAAATGCGTATACTCGGAGATGGGTCAAGGAAAACAGTGATATACTCAGCTACGTCATCGCTAAGGCATGGAATCTGGAATTGCTTGCTCCGAATTACCACGGAGACGGAAGTGAAGGAAGGGTTTTCATTTGTGTTGGAACAACCAGCGTGAGCTTCGGAAGGGAAATCGGAGAGTGCTTCATTTATCCTCTAATATGCAAATATCGAATATGTCTCCAGTCTTTGTGATGATTGCTGCAAAAGTAGCATCCGGTGTCCAGATTATTCGCCATGACTCCTCTAATGGGCCAGATCTGGGTCTGGTGCCATCTTGGGGTACCACGAAGGGCTCCAAGGAACAGCGTCTTGTTTGTTGTATCGTAAATTCCGTACCGTACTTCCTGAGATCATGCCTACATTATCCACTCATTTTGATTCAACGTCAAGTTGATTGATGAAACGCAGCTTACCGATCCAAACACATACGACCTCAAAGTCCTCATTATTCAAATATCCACGCAACCTGCAAATGGCAGCTCTTAACTTTCAGAGACAACTCGAACACAAGCGGAATGCTTCTGAAGAGGTTCCACCCTCTTTCCAACTATCCGCTCACGCCGTGCTTAAAACCCACTCAAGCGTAGAGCTGGATCAACCTGTAGGTAATGGCACGTTTCTGCCAAACTCAGGCCCTACGACTACTTCCACCGTCACCTGTAAATTTTCCCGGTTGAGTCCACCAGGAAGAGTGTGCGATGAGATACGACGAGCTTCTGTCGTTATGCGTCAAGTCGTTACGGAAGCTTCACATCTAGTAAACTTGCATGTTCGCCGATGCATCAAGGACGGGAAGTTTTACCCCAACTAGACCAAAACTTCTTTTACCGCTGTCAGTCCGCTGTGCTTACAAACCCAAAGCACGGTAAACAAAAAAACGCTCGTTACCAAATACCCG
>JAADVB010000085.1:0-67175 GCA_023334545.1 Salisapilia sapeloensis
CATCTACGCACCGGATGCCATAGCGTATCATCCAGGTCAAACACCACAAGCTTGGGTACAGAAGAGTACTGTTTCACAAGAGCTGCTGCATCTCCTTGGGACGCACCCGGTCCTTTCGTCTTGCCTCCGCGACCCATTCGATTACTTTGTTCTATCAAAAATTTCGAAGTAAAATTCCATTGTCAAAGATAATAAATCACCCATTGCCACACAATACGATCTACCTGCATGCAACCTAGTACTCGTCTACTATCTCCATGCAGTAGCAATCAATTCATGTACACTATAAGCTCCAATGCAAAGCTCATTAATTCATGTTATCCAACGCGTCCTTCCTCTTAGCCATCTTCGATACGCAACTACCACTTCTACTGCTGCTGCATCTTCTTCAATCGCTCGCGCAAGTTACTCGACGTCGTTCCTTTCGTCTTCAATCTCGACATAGTCTGTTGCAACGACGACATCTGACTCTCCACATCTCTCCTCTGCGCCCCAAATCGACTCTTACTCTCTTCCTCCACCTCCTCCTCCTGTGCAAACTCATACCCCATACCAGCAATCACCTGCCTTACTCTCGATCCAGCAGGTAAGTCCTTCACAGATTTTTCAAACGTCGACGCACCAGAGTCAACCAGACTCTTCGCCATGGTCTTGAGCACTTGCTCCAGCGTCTCCTTTGCTATCTGACCACTAAACATGTCGTTCTGAGGCAACGTATAGAAGGAATAGTGCACTTGCATCAACACGCCATACACATCGACGCTATCAAATGGCCGATCACTCGCTGCTTGTTTATCTGCAAGCGACACCAGCAGTCTCCCGACGATCTGGTCGAGTGTATCTTTCTTCAACAAGTGTCGGTACTGACTACGACTCGTGTACTCCCCGACTTCATTCCGTACAATACGCTGCAAGGCTCCTAGGACTGACGGGAAGACGATACGAATCGCTAGTTTCTCCTGAACGACATGCAGCATCTTCAACAGCGCCTTGTACACATATACGAGCTGCTTCTCCTGATACGCCGTCGGGCCTTTCGGAGCGACCTCGGCAGCAGACTCAAGACGTTCATCGAGAACCTTGTGGCATAGCTCCAACACCAGACGTTCCACTGCATACCGCTGCAGATTCTCTGCTTGTGGACTCAGTAGCACCGTGTTCAACGTCGCGAGACTTAGCGACAAGATGCTAAAGTCCAACGGAGCATCAGTGTCGCCTCCAGAGAAACCAGCGTGGACACAAGTACACAGCGCTTCGACGATACGATTCACATGCTGCGCAACAAAAGTACGTTCCGAGTCATCACTTGGAGCTGTTAACAAGGCAAACAACGTCTTCATCGCATTCTTCCCATCGACAAACTCCTGGGACGAGTGATCCACCACGTGTGTCCCATCGGATGTGACCATATTCGTCAGTGGGGTGAAGATCATGCCTTCCACTTGACTCATGAACGGGTCTTCTACGCTATCGACTTGAGGCTTCTCTGGTGTCGTAGCTACCGGACGACGCACTGGAGATGGTTTCGGCGGACTTGGACGAGGAGGTGTCGACACCTCCTTGGTCTCCACGCCTCGCTTGCTCTTCATCCTCAACTCACGTTCGATCGCATCAGCCAACGCCGCATTCGAGACGCCAATAAACTTGTGGAAAGCATCCACATCCATCGAGCTTTGGTCGTACGCAGCAACCACAAGGTCCAACGCTGCGACTCGAAGCGCGCTTTCCTTGGCGCCAGCCAAGTTGGCAGCATCTCGAAGTGTCTTGCGACCTAGAGCGTTCGTCCCGTGCGCATTCACAAGTTCCACACACAGACGTAGACACTCGACGCGACTGTTGATGCTCTTGAGCGACTGGAAACCTTCGTCCAAGTACCCTGACAGCTTCTCCGTCGAGTACACTTGCGTCACGAGGCTCAGGACTTGTCGTATACGCACGAGGAAGCGCATCTTGGGCTGTCCACTCTGTTGCAATAGCACAGGGAGCAAAATCGCAGCTTCCGCATCCTGCATCTGCGTCTGTTCATCCACTAGAAGCTGCAGAAGCTTTACAAGCAAGTCCAGTAGCTTACCTAACGCCTGTGCATTCGAGTCCGCAAAGCGTAGAGCACACCATTTGAACGCCATGTCCATGACCGAGAGCATCTCTTGTGGTTGGGACGAAGCACAGCCTAATAACAAGTCGTTGCCTTCCATCAGCGACTTGTCCGAGAAGAGTTTATCAGCCATCTCAGATGACAGCAATGGTCTCCACTCCGTCTGGAGTTCATTCCGTCGCTTCTCCACGTCACTTTGATCAGACACATCCACCGTCCACTTGACATGCGCTCCTCGAGACATACGAGATGCTTTATTCGTGCTCATACGTAACAAAGTGTCTTTCGAAGCAGCATCCGATGGACGCATCGACTGCGTCCGACTCTTCAAGCCAGGTGCCGGGATCTCTGACGACGCAGCTGCCTTGACAGGCATACTCGTCGTGCGCGTGATAGGCGAAGGTTTCTTATCCGGAGACGTCTCCAGTACCTTTTCTAGCATCGGCTTCAAGCTCCTCATCTGCGCAGGCTTCAGGTCTCGACACCCATCCATCACCGCCTTCTTCCCCACTGACGCTGCTACGATCTTGAGCACCGTCTGCGCCTTGCTTCTCGTATCTGCATTCTTATCACCTAACGACTGCACGGTCGGTGTCACAAGTACCGATAGATCTAGTTTCCCACACTTGTCCAAGTGCGTCGCAAGCCAACCAAGTAACTCGCCTCGACCAACGCTATTCGCTAGACCTTCACTAGTCGCTGGCAACAAGCTTTCGACACATACAGACTTGGTCTCTTTGTCATGCGTCACCCACTTGTGGAGCGTATCGATCGAAGCTTGTTGCATCGACTTTTTATTATCTCCTACGCCATGGACAATGCTACTGCCAAGTGCTTTCGACGCTCGATGAATGTCCGGTCCGACAGACGTCGCGATGGACCCTAGCACCTGTGCTGCACGTACTTTAAGGTTCGCATTCGAGTCGTTCAGACGAGGTTTCATCGCACGAAGCAAGTCCTGGACGCTCTTACTAAACTCAATCGCTCCTCCAGCATCATCCAATACGCTCTGGACGTTATCCATGGCGGCTGCACGTCTTTTCCAACTCGCAGGTCCGTTCTCGTCTTTCAATCGATCAAACAACTCTTTCGTCAAGTGCTTCGAGATATCCACACGACCAAAGACCGGTTCAGCGTCTGCTTTCGGAGGACCTTCCTCTCCCTTCACCTTCCGCTTCACACTCGCCTGTGCCTTCTCCGGATCGTACCCAACGCGCTCAAACTCTGCTTGCACGAGTTTCGCTAGCGCTGGTTTCCACGAATCTAAATTCAAGATCGGAAGGAGATTCGGACCGAGCTGCGTGTACATGGCGCCTAGGAGAGAGATGGCTGCACCTCGGACCTTTGGATTCGAAGAGTCCGTCGCTTGTGGTCCTTTCGTAAAGTCCACGATGGCGCGAGGACCGCACTCGGTCAGTCCAAACTCTTCCACCACTTGCTTGATTGTCATAAGCGCTTCTAACTGCGCTAACGGAGCACGCACTTGACCTAAATGCTGCATCATACAACCGAGCGTATAGGACGGACTCGTCGCTTCACACAGCGCGAGTTTCATGGACCGAATCACGTCTGCGGCTTTCTTATCGCCAGCTTTATCTGTCGCAAGTGGCACGACGAGCGTCACGACGGACTTGGGGAACTTGCCTGGCGTATTCTCTGCCAACGTCCCGATCGCTTGGAACGCACAGCGTAAGACATTGATGTTACTTTCCTTAAACTGCTTCACGTTCTTTCCCAAGTACAACGTCAGTGCTTCAATAACTTTCGGCGTCAATTCCTCCGAATGTTCTCGAGCGAAAGACTCTAACGCTTCAATCGCAGCCTTGCGTTCCAGCCACTTGGAACTAGCCAATCCAGCTTGGACTTGAGCAAAGTCGGGGATACCAAGACCTTCGACGACTCCATCCGCTTCCTCCGCTTCTGTCGACATGGCGATAGGAGAGTACTCTGTACTCCCACCGCCTCCACTCGTCTTAGTTGGTGCAGCAGACTTCTTTGCTGGTGGCTTGGAACCGAAACGAGATGACGGACCTTTCGGTTTTTTAATCTCCGGCGCTTTCGTCTCCGGCGTCTTGCTCTCCATGTCAACGTCTGTAGTCGCCTTGGCTTTTGTCTTTCCAGAACTCGGACGAGATGATGTGGAGCTAGCTGCAGATGCAGGACGAGACGTCGCAGGAGAAGAAGACGCGTTCCCATCCAACTGCTGCTTGACAGTCTTGAACGCACGTGCGTTGGAGGTCTGGAGTTTCTCCATCAACGGCTTGACAAGCTTCGGAGCATCCTCGGAGCTCTTCAAGAGTGCGACAAAGGCTTCTTGTCCAGCCTTGCGTACCGTCGGATCCGTGTCATCTATACCTACGAGCATCAACTTGCCCAGATCCATTAGGACAGCCTTGTCGCTCACATTGATCATAGGCACTTCGACGCATCGTCTCAAGAAGCCGAGCGTCTGGGCACGAGCCGGTGGCGCCTTGTTTTTACTACTATCCATGGCTACTTTCAAGTCGTCTAGCATGAGATCGATACCCATGCAATGCATCAGGAACATATCCAACGCTTTATTCGTCGGTTGCAAGACCGATACTTTTTTGTCCGAGAGTTTTTTCAATAGATCTGAGAACAACTGACGTGCATGTGGAGAAAAGTTCTTGCGCAATCCATCCGCCAAGACACTCATCACTTCAATCGCTTTACCCTGGACATTCACATTCGAATCGCTTAACAGTTTCTTTAAAACACTCACGAGTTCATAGTAATCGCCATTCGTAAGCTTTGGCACTGGACCTGCTGCATCCACAACTGCCTGTAGTGCCTCCATACGGATACTCCACTTGGCTTCTTGAATCTGTTTGTAAAACTGCAGTTGAGAAAGTTTAGATAATAAATCCACTTCGGCTGTAAACTCTCGAGCGTCCATCACTGGTGCTTTCGTCTGTGCTTTCGTCTCCACTGCTTTTGCGCCACGAATAAACTTGGTCGCTTCAGCTTGTCCAGGTGTAATGTCCTTCGTTTGGTCCGCAAACTCTGTCTGTTGCGCTTGACGAAGGTTGTCAACAATGCCTTGGACGACGGCAGGTCCAATCCAACGATGGAGTTCCACCAGAATCTGCATCGCGACTGGACGCACACCATTCACGGTCGATTCACACAGCTTTGGCAATGCTTTGACGATCGATTGCACCGGTACTACCTTTGGTCCGTACTCTTTTAAAGCGTCCAATACACACTGGAGACTAGCTGACGCTACTTTGGGTTTCTTCCCGCCTGCAGCTTCTAACAGTGCTTCGATCGTCGGGGTGGCGGCTCCAGCCGCTACGAAATTGTCTACTAACTCTGCACTGGCTGCCTGAACGCTGGATCGACCGGCTAAGCCTTTATCTGCCACGCGCTTGATGATAGGAGGAATGATCGTTTCGTCCACATCCTGCACATTCTTCGCGTACGCTAAGACGGCTCGAATACCTGGCTCCAACGCACCTGCAATCGGGTCCTGGCACATCTTTACGTAAAGTTCTAAAAGAGGTCGAACATCATCTGACTTGAGGTCTGGCCTGTCAGCTAGCTGCATGGCACTTTCATACGCGCTTTTACGTGTCATCCAATTCTTTTCCTTGACATTTGCAACGATTTCATCTAATGACATCATAGATGTGGTGTCTGTAGCAGATGCAGACTTAGCCTCCGTTGGTGGAGCTTCTGATGGTGGATCGGATGACGCAAGATCGAGCGAAGGCAAAGCACTAGGTGTGGACTGCACAGCTGGAGGAGAATTTGCGACTCGACTCACAGGTGCAGGTGGAGGAGCCTCCATATTAACGTCCTCTGTCTCTGTAGGCGCCTTACGTTGCGCTGGGATTGGAGGCGAGTTCGCGACCGCCGGCTGTCTCGCCGCAGGCAATGGCGGAGACCTCGGAATGGATTGTGCAGGTGGCTCTGGAGCTTGGCTAGTATCCTCTTCTTCCGCCGTTTCCTCATCATCATGATTAATTGTAGATTTAAACGCCCGCTGCACGTTCAAGAGGTCTGCGATGTCTTCACCCGCACAAAGTGGACAAGTGCAACTCATCGTCCGAAGACATGTTTGTGTGCTCATTTTTGCAGTTGTAAAGGATCTAGTGACTAAACTAGGTAGTGTATATGGTAGCTTTCGTATAAAGCTTGATTTCCTGTGTGTTCTATCGGATCAACGCAGTACGGATGTGGTAGTACTCCTGACTAAAGTCTACCTTCTGCCTGGTCCCTCCCGCGCTTTCTTCTTGTTTTGAACCAATACGATCTTCCCGATCAAGTACGATGTACCATTATCGTACCAACTTAAGAGAGGCATTATAGCCGTTGAGATAATAACGAAGTAGAACATACCATTCTTCATAAGCATGTACAAAAGATTATTCTTATGGTGGTATCTTTTTCTTCCTTTTATAAGTTGGCTGGGTACGGATGGAATGGATTCAGGCTAAGAGAATACATAGTTAGAGTGTAACGGATCTTGAAAGGTACTTGACGACGACACAAGAATCAGGCTTCAGAGTGAGATTCGACATGGAGGAGCGAATAGCTACGTTTATTGATGCAATACAGCAAGAATATGACTGCCCAAAGGATGATAGTGGATGTACCGAGACGTGCTTACCTGAAGAAGTGGAGGAAGGCAATACGGAATATAAACTGCAGCTTCTGAACCCAGCTCCAGGTATAGACTTCCCATCTCCTTCACTGGAAGTCAATACGAACCTTGCTTGACGATACATGCAATACAGAACGACTGGTACAGTTAACGACACAGCTTCATTGGAGACTGAATGAAGGTAAGGGAGTCGCTTTCTATGAATTGGGCGTCCGAGACAATGGACAAGCCGTGGGTATCACTCAAGACGATATGGCTACATCCATCGCAACATTGTCCAAGTACGTTCTTGTGAACAATGCACATCAAATCCATCCAGCTCGTTGAACTAATATCGATATAGGATGTGCGAAATGGTTGAGGCTGAATTATCATTAATTCGCTTTCGACGAGGCAAAAGTGAACACTTGCGGTCTGCAAGGCTGCAAATCCATCGCTTCGACGGTCAAAGGCAAACGTTTAAACAACTTCGAAGTATATAATAGCATACATTTCATCATCCGGGAGTAGAATTAATTTTTATGTGCTAGTATCTGTGACTGGGGACGTAGCAAGTGGTAAATCAACCTTGGTGAGCGTTTTGACCCACGGTCTATTAGATGACGGAGAAGGTTTGGCTCGAATGCAAGTCTTTCGGTACGTAGGAGGCAGTGCTAACATCGAGAGTGCAAATATAATTTCTGTGCCCATATATTAGACACCGCCACGAGCTAGAGAATGGTCGAACATCTTGTCTAAGTGAACACACCATTGGTTTCTATCTTTTGTAGAATACGCGCTCGATTGATACTCATCCCGACAATAGGCGTGACTGCAGATGGTCAATTTCATAGTCTCGATGCGTTCGATACGGACGACTTCTGTGAAGAAGATGCACCGAAAGACTTTACAAGACTTATTACACTCAGCGATCTTGCTGGTCATAAGAAATACTTGAAAGTAACAGGTACTCCTATTCTACTTCCAATGCAAAAGTATATATATTTAATCATGTCTCTGTAGCTGCTGGATTGGCCGGTCAATTCCCAGACTATGCATTCCTGGTTATCGACTGTTGCAGTGGTGTCCAAGCAATGACAAAGGAGCATCTAAAGATTGCAGCCGCATTGGAAGTACCGCTCATCATCGTTCTAACGAAAACAGACCTCGTATCCACAGATCGCCGAGAAGAAACTATCGCCGATATAATGTCACTTTTACACATTGTCTGTCCAGATAAAATCATTCTTACAGGAGAGCATGCGAAGCAAAGTATCCAGTGTATCCCGATCTTCCAGCTATCGAACGTTACTGGCGATGGACTTATCCGTCTCCAGCAATTCCTTTCCACATTGGAACCGACTAGAGTACGACATTCCACATCATTCCCATAGACACACAACTAACGTAAACTAGTTATGGGCACACCATACTTCGACACCAGCAGAGTTCCACATCGGTAAAGCTTTTGAACTGGAAGACACTGGTACAATCGTCACAGGCCTCATGCAGAGTGGGACGATATGGAGTGAAGAGACTTTGCTCCTCGGTCCAGATAGCTCTGGGCGATTTATCAACGTCGTTGTCGATAGTATCCACGCCCAACATCGACCGGTGCAGTATTTAACGGCAGGAGAAGCTGGTGCCTTACTCATCCGGTTCTCGAATCCTGGTATGCAAGCTTCGTTCGTACGCAGAGGCATGCTGTTGCTCCATCCGAGTGTACGCCCGACAGCTTCGATGCAATTCGAGGCCGAAGTCCGATTCTTCGATGACTCGAAAAGGATACGAAAGAATCATCAAGCTGTCGTGCATGTCGGACCTGTCCGTCAAATGGCCAGGCTAGTACAGATCGACGGAGAGGTCCCTCAACTACGCACAGCTCTATGTCGCTTTGAGTTCATGTACTATCCTGAATATTTACGACCAGACCTACCGCTTGTACTGCGTGACACCTACGCACAAGCGGTAGGAAAAGTGATACGAACGGTACCTACGTCTACTTCCAGTACGACGAAAGTCAAGTGATGTCGAGAGTTTAAAGGTATGCAGCATGGTAGTACTAGTAAGCCTTCTTTTTCATTTGCACAATCAACGCCTAATGCAGGAGAATACACTGTTTCTTGCTCATTACTATCCGAATTGACCATGCTCATATAAATACCACTGACTGACGCACCAAATCATGCTGAAACGCTTTGCTAGGCACTCTTCGACTTCTTACCGATCTAAAAATATAAAATGCTGGACCTGCGTCTCAGCGAAGAAGGCAAGAATCGACAAGACTAGCATCAAGACAAGAGGTCAGCTTGTTTTGAGTTGAAGATACTCTCTCTGGCGCTTACATTAGACTGCTGAAAGTGCATCAAGTCGCAGTGGTAACTTGTAAAAGTATGAGCGAAACGTGTGTGGACAGCACAACCAGCGCATCTTCAGCATCCAACATCAATGGCGACGGTCCTGTAGAAGAAAATGACTTAAGTCCAACAAACGGCCGCGTGAGCAAGTCCACGAACACTGCTCCATGCTCATTAACAAAGCGAAGAGTAGCTCGTGCTGTCAGTATTGAAGAAATTTTTGCAACTGTCAGCAGTGTCCGTAGCTCTGGTCTAGACGCACATTCCCCAACACGCATCGTCCTTAGCCCACGATCTGCTGAGGCATGCTTGAAAACCGGTATTAATCCAGAGACACTTCAAATTCGAGATCTCGACTCGTTCTATGATCCACAGGTGAATGCTGCCGTCCAGCGCATGCGCCATGAAGCGTATTCTATGCGACGTCATGAGCAAATGAAAGCAGCTCGAGCTGAACGCAAGCGTCTGATTGGAGATGACGATGTTCCTGTCAGCCAATTTGCCAAGCCGTCTAAAAAAGCTTCAAGTGCTTCTGCGACGCCATTAAAACCACAAGAGTCTACTTCTGCTCTCGAGTTGGAGAAGAAGAGGCTAGAGAAACTTCAAAAGCGACAAGAACGTGAACTGGCACAAATGCTTGAGTTTGAGATGAAGATGAGTCGTATTCAGACGGAGGCAGATGCGAAGGTTGAGCGAGAACGACAATTGCAAGAACGGCGGGAGCGGGAGCGTTTGAGGGCTGAACAGCAAGCTGCACAGGAAAAGCGGCGGAAGGAATTGGAGAAGAAGGCACAGCAAGACGCCGAGGAAGAGCGCCGAAGAGTTCTTGCTGCCGAAATGGCAGCACAGGACCGAGCCATCGCGGAACGGAAAGCTAGGGAAGAAAAGATACGAAAGTTGGAAGCAAAGCAGAAGGAAGAAGAGAGGAGGGCTAAAGCGGAGGAACATCGACGCGAGGCTGAAATGGCGGCAAAAAAGCAACAAGCGGAAATTCAGCGTCGCTTGCAAGACCTTGAACGTGCGGAAGAAGCACGGCAGAAAATGGTGGAGGATCAGCGTCAAGAGCGTGCGGCAGCATATGAAGAAAAGAGGAAGGTGGTGACGCTGCGACTGCAACGAAACGTTCAAATGAGTAAGAGACTAGAAGCTCAGCGCAAGATAGAGATTAAGCAAAAGCAGCAGATGAGCGAAAAAAAACGGAGACAAATGGAGGAAGAGCGAGAGCGGGAGCGAGCAATCCAGCAGCAGCAGTTAGAACGAGCTGAACGGAAGAGGTTGATGGTGCTGGAGGAGACTCGAAGAGAGGAGGAGAAAAGAAAGCAAGAACTGCTCGCGAAGCAAATGGAAATGGACGAAGCGGTTCGACAGACACAAATAAAGCAACAGAGACAGCGTGAACTTCGGAAGGAAGCGCGGCAGTTGCAAGCTCAGTTGAAGGTGGATAAAGTGGAGCGAATGAAACGAGTACAAGAGTACCAGCGATTAGAAACCTTACGCAAACTTCAGGAGGTAGAGCGACGGACGCAAGAAATGCTCACACAGAAAGAGGAGCTTGTGAAACGAAGAAAGGAAATATCTGTGCAGAGTAAGATTAAGCGAGACGAGATCATGGTGGAAATGGAAAAGGTGAAGGCAACCAAGAAGTGGGATAAAGCGTCCAAGACGATCGCTAAAGTGATGAACAAGAGTCCGGGTAAAAGTTTAAAGCAACGACCAATATCAGGCAGTGTAATCACGAAGCAGAGTTCATTGCCCAAGTTACCAGCACCGAATTCAGCGAGTGCATCGATGAGCCGAGCGAGTCTGCAGTACTCAACAGCGGATGACAATGGCCCGAAATTGTCTCCTCCGCCCACTAGAACGGCATTCAAGTACACGAAATCTACGCAGGAAGAAGAGGAGGAACCGCAGCCATATGTATCGGTGTATGATCAACCTGTAAGCATGACACGGGCGAAGAAAAGCAAACACAGTCGATCCACGGTATTTTAAGAAGATAAATGTGTTTTTAAACTTATCTATCTACATGTGTGCACGTCTTTTTGCCTCAAGCGTCAATGTTTCTACGTCGAAGGTCTACTAGGCGATGTGAAGTGACTCGACGTCTCTTGATAAAAATACCGCCATTCAAATTCCCACCATTTCATTTAAATCGCATACATAGAAATATATAATTACACTTCAAACATATTATTTATGTAAAATAATATGGTATAAATGTACACAGATATTATTTTATAAACCTTAATCCTTAAAAAATACATCGTTTTTTGTGTTAAATTGTAAACTGCAGTTGGTCGCATACAAAAAACCGCCCAAATCGCAAGACAAGGCGGGAGAACGACCGCCTTGACCGTCTTTTCGAAGCATCATGGCCTCTCCATCATCCAGCCTTTCTCAGTCCATACTTCTCCGAGAAGATATGGCCGCACGCGAAGAGCTAGAGCGTGAAAACTTTAATCTAAAAATGAAATTAACTTCCGTCGAAGAGCGACTTGCTCGATTCGTCAACGGGCAGGCGATTGTCGACCAAGAGCAGGTCGATCAGCTCATGCAGAACCTCAGGGATACACAGGAAGCTCTATACGAACAGAAGGAACTCGCTCGAGAAGCCAAGCGTGCTGCGTATCACGCCCAACGGGAGCTCGATCGAGTCCGAGCGAAGCAAGAGAAGAGCGAAAAGCTTTCCAACAGTTACGAGAATCTAGTTCAGGACAAGACCGATTTACAGGAAGAATTACAAAAGCTCTTGAAAGTAAATCATGAACTTCAGGCCAGTCGAGACGAATGGAAACGCAAGTATGAGGACCAAGTACTTGTGGAAAATGATTTAAAGCAAGTGACAGAGGACCGAGATGAATGGAAACGTACTAGTGAAGAGCACTTGCGTAATCTTCGTCTGACAGAAGAAAAGTATACGGCAGACATAGAGGAGTTGCAGACGAAACACCAGACTAAAGTTCAGTCCATACAGTCGAAACTTGACGACGCGACGTCGACATTGACCAGGACGGAGCGTCGTAATAAAGAGCTAGAGCAAGAGTATAAGGAGCGTCTAGACCAGGTTATATCGTCCTCGAACGACTTGTTTGTGGACTTAAAGCGACACAAGCGAGAGAAGGAGGAGTATAAAGTGGGTCTCAAGAGCTCGATGCGAGAACGAAAGGACTTGCTGCGTGAGTTGGAAAAGTATAAGAAAGCATATCAGGAACGCCGGGAGGAAAAGAAGACTCGTGGCAAGTCGATTGAAGGTCTGAAGGACCAGTTGAAGCGTCATTTAGAGGAAACCAAGTACATGCATGAAGAAGTCTACCATCGGTGGGTCGATGCAGGGTTTCCCAATCGAGACGTGTCGAAAGACTATGTGACACACAATCAGATGAGTGCATTTAGAGACGCTGGTGATAGATGTCAGAATCATGTCGAGAAACTCGATCGACTGGCTGCCTGATAGGAGTACTTGGCACTGTATCTAGACCTATTGCGTCCGAGTGGGCATCTAGTAGCTATGTCGAAACGTCTGGAGCTGATATAATTTATCAAGATAACCTTTGCATCCTCCGTCTCATAATTACTCATATACACATACAGTTTAGGTACATTTGGAAGTAGCTAGGAAGACACGCACAGTCGAGATGGTAGCACCTAGCGCCCATTACGAGCAAGTAACTTGCTTTTTGTATGTGCTGGGTATCGATAAAGCACGACTAAAACGTATGTTTTAGCATCGAGGAACGACTAAACACGCCAAAACTCCAAACGACGGCCGACAAAAAGCATCCAGTTATCAGATGGCACTAATTTGCGCATTTTAACAACAAAATAGGACGCGCCACGTCCATTTAGACGAATTATATCCGTGACATTTGGCACAGCTTAGCGTTAATGGCGCTTACCATGCAACGAAGAGAGGATAATACAACCTGTACGAGCCGTGCAATAGGACGAATCCTCTGGATATTTGCTCTGTACGCCTCGGTTTGTCGTGGCGAAGCACGCGACGCATGTCAAGGTGCGTGTCATTGGCGTCCGTGGTAGATCCCCTTCTCACGACCCGCTCGACCGGTTTATCTCATACCATTGTCAATCGTAGGCAGCTCTAAAGCATACGCAGCAGATGATAACAGTCAGCGGATAGCAGCTCGTGATACGAAGAATGATATCTCACCGGCAGACGCTCAAGCCGAACCTACTGTCGGTACGTTGCTAAATCGTAGATGGAGTAGCAAGATATCTTACTCTAGTGATACTAGAGAGTCTACTAGCGGACTTTGATCACGATGGTCGCGTTGGCAGAAATGAAATAGAGCAGATTAAAGAGAATCTGCATCAATTCTTTGACGTGGATGACAGCGGAGATATCGATAGCAAAGAACTCAAATCCGTGCGTACTTGTGAAGATCCATTCAACCATTCCCAACCGTACTTAATTCCATTCCAGATGAGCAATAACGACAAGGACGTCCGCTCTGCTTTCCAAAAACTAGATCGAGATCATGATTCCGTCATCTCGTTGCAAGAACTCGATGCTCGATGGGAGCGAGTAGGTGCCGAAATGACAGTCGATGAAGTCGCTGACTGGGTTTCTTTCACCGTCCAGCTGCCCCAATACGCACAAGCCTTCCAGTCCAACTCCATCAGTGGCTATACCTTTCCATTGCTCATGGATCACGATGGCAGTCGTTTAGCTGAAATAGGCGTCGACAGCCCTCTCCATCGACATCAATTAGCTGTCTTTCTAAAGAAAAAGTATCTCGGCATGGGACGAAAGCCACAGGCGCCTATATCCGTTACATGCAGCATGGACGCTTCGAGCTATACTGACCGGACGGCGGAGAATACTAGACTGAACCTCGTGCAGCTCGAGTGGGAGCCTGCGGAGGATACACCTCAGCGCTTCCAGCTCCAACGTCGAATCGCAGGCAGCAGTGAATGGGAACTTGTCTATGTCGGACCGGATACAGACTTTATGGATGCCATCGGAGGCATGGAAGGCAATGCCCATCACATCATGTACAGAGTGACGGCGTGGAACTCATATGGACGCAGTCCTCGCATTAGCGTTCGATGCGACTCGGCACGTAACACGACACCAGAATCTTCCGCTTCTATCTTACCTCATGAAGGGCATCGGCACGTAGAAGCGTCGTGGACACCATCCGCAATCGCGACTGTCATCTCGATCTTTAAAATGTATTTGTGGTGGCTAGACGAAGCCATCGCACTCACTTTGTTCATCATACTACCTATTCGTGGCTTCATCTACGGTGACGCTAACCTCGTCGTCAAGTGGATGCGCAAACTGCCACCGAACATGCCGACTCGCGTGACGGTGGAAGCTGATTTGAACAAGACTTCCATCAGTGAAGCTGTTGCCGTGGTTTCGTGGGATAAACCGACTGATAACGGTGTTCCGATCGTCCAGTACAATGTACGTTGGACACGCCTAAAGACAGAGGAAGAGGAGTGTAAGGAGCTCCAGGCCAAGTCTTTGCCAACGAGTGTCACGGTTTATCATTTAAGACACGGGGAGACCTATCGCTTCGTCGTAGAAGCCGTGAACGAGTTCGGGCTTTCCTCGTTCTCGAGTAGGTCGACGTACATGGTACCGATGCCGGAGTTCACAGGTCGCATCCTGTCGCAACAAAAGTCGTCTATTGAAGACACCATCCTACGTAATCAGTGCTATCTGTGTCTTCGAGCAAAGCGACACAAGGTCCGGATGCCTTTGATCTCCAAGTTCGATCGCCAAGTGCTTCACTTTTGCTGTGTCTGCGACCGAGAGTTCTGTCACTATCATCGTGGCAAAGTGCATCATACGAAAGCGTTGAGCTGTCCAGCTGTGGATGGACGGTGCGTCTGTAAAGACTGTCAAGAAAATAATCGTCTGCCTAGAGCTGCGTCTGGGCAATAGGGAGAACATATAGACAAGTAAATGATCAATACATTGGTAATTGCATACGCTCTTTCGTTTATACCTAACGTCCTACTCAGTGCAGTGCCAACGTATCCCACTCCATCATGTCGTCGGGAGATAGATCCGAGTCTTCGTGCATCGACAGTTCTGGCAGTTGAAGCTGCAGGTCACTCGATCGACTGGCACATAGCTGAGCTTCGTTCACACAGATGAAACCAATTTTCCGTTGTACATCTCCTCGCACTTTATTTCGTCTTGTGGATGACGGAACGGATATAGGGTGTAGCATCTTATCTGGTGTGATGCTTGTAGGAGTAAGGGAGAATAGTGTGAGCGCAAGAGCCTTCAGACGAGGCCAATCTTGGCCGATCGTATGCCAAAATTCGAGTGGAAACATATCACGTTTGTCCATTTCACGACCTTCGCCTTCGTTCCGATCATCTTGTGTGGCAAAGACGACGTACTCTTCGTATTCCTCTCCAATCGCATTCTTCTGCTCTTCCTCTACATCAACAGTACTTTCGGAAGGAGCGTGCTCGGAGATGTACTCTTCCATAAGCTCTCGTTCGTTTTTGGCAGTATCAACGTAGCGAGGATCGAGTACAAACGCTAGACGATGAGCATCTCCTACGACTGTCATCAGCCTGTCGATAACAATATCCTTTAACTTCTGTATCTCTGTGTCGGACAAGGAGAAGAGGTCATCAAAGGCGATCGACAAATGCTTTAGCTCGAAGTAGATGTCCGACAAGGTCGTTTGGTCCTCCATGAACTTTCGTTGTAACTTCTCAAAGACACTTGCGACTTCAATTCCTTTATCCAGTGTCATGCTGGAATTGAGTGAAAGCATAAAGTCCTTTGCCCACTGCCGTACCTTTTGATCAGTACGCCCCATCGCTGTCACAAAAGTTTTCTTGCTCACGACAGACGAAAAGTGCTGCCTGTTTTTGGCTAAAAACTCGAGTCGACGACCTAAATCGACATACTTTTTCGTCCGACATGTTGCTGTCATCATGATTTGCACTGCTTTCCGGTCAAAGTGCTTGGACAGTGGTAGCGTGGTGAATAACGAAAGGAACTTGTCTGCATCAGACACAAACTCTACCAAGTCACATAAGGCATCATCATCATGTCGATTCATATCTGTACGCAAGAGGTCATGCATGGCAAGCTGTAGTGCATGGGAACTGCAGCCGTAAAAGAATTTCGTTGGAAAATCTGTCTTTAGTAGCTCCCACGCATCCACGTACGCCTCATTCGCAGCCGTGACGACGCCACTCACGTTGTAGTTAACGCGAGTCATCATGGCACGAATGTCCGTTGCAATAGTGTGTGCATCATGACATGTATGGGCACTCGGCTGTACTGCATCCAGAAGGAAGTACTTGTCGCTGCAAAGAGCAGTGTACATGACGCAAGGACTACCTTCTCCATCTTTACTTTCGGTGCCCATTCTACAATGGCTCCAATCGTCTCGTTTGAGACAGATAGCGGACTGTGTCATCAAATAGCTACAGACCTGCATCTGCACTTTGTCATAACATCGCTGCAACAGTTCATTTTCTAATCGTTTTCGATCAGGCACTCGGGAGCTAGGAAGTAGCACAGATAACGCACGCTGTAGATAGGGCTTGCTATACATATCTAAAGAAGCTCCACTTGTATAGATATGCATCGCCAAATCTTCCTCTGCTCTGTCATAAGAAACGCTTTGGAGAAATGTCGTCGTTCGAGCACTCGTCGACTCTGTACGTCTACGTTTAGATGCTGGTTCGTCCTTGATACCATTGTGAAATGTTGTAATTGGATCCATCAAGTGGTCCGATAGACCGTGATGAAGCGATAAGTGACCGATAGCACCGGACGGGTGAGGCGCGTCCAAGGTAAACGACGTGGAAACGTCTGGCGAAGGGATACTCGGTGGAGATGACGCAGTTGATAATCCTGCATTCGATCGCTCCTGAACTTTTCCGGTCTTGTTGCTGCTTTCCTGTGCAATCTTCATGTGGTAGAACGGAAGACTGTCCTTGTATTCGGCCATAAAGGCAGGCTGACGTTGAGCGACTTGGAACGGAGTGCAGCGTTTCAAGTGACGTATAGCCTGTTCGGATTTTTTATAGTAATACACTATCTGATGACAATGCTTGCAAGTGGCCGAGTTACTTTTGTTCGGGTCTGGATCATCCGTTAGTAGTCGCCAGATCGGACTTCGACTTCTTCCAGCTTTCTTCTTCTTCTTTGTCGATTCTGTCATGAAACTAAACTCTTGACCGGGCGGATAGTCGTGCATCAAACTCCGCTTGGTCGTGTCGCTTGAAGACATTCAAACGGATCCGAGTTGAAATCGATTGCGTAACTAGGATGCAGATAGCTCCAATAAAACCTCGTTTACGTGGATAAAACCTCGCACCCAAGAGACGCTCTTCACTTGTATACGTAAAAAGGGTCGAACGACGGGAAGACTAGATACTATTCGACTGGTAAACAGGCGGGATGCAAGGACCGACTAGAGTCGTGAAGCACGAAATTCTTCTTTCCTCCTTGCCAGAAAAACACTGGAGTGGACGAAGCATATGATTTTGAATACCACCACGTCCGCATACTTATGAAAAAGAGAAAATGCATTTTGGCGCGATGCTTGATAGAGCGCATGACAAGAAAGACATTTATCTTGCAGGGACAGGCATTGGACATTGAGGACGTACATAGGTCTAGAATGAACAGAGTAGAGAAACGACCGAGAGGTTCATTTAAGCCCGTGAATATGTTCTTCCAAAGTGCAGCACAAGCACACCAGTCGACGCATGAGGACGCGATCGATTTGACAAACGATGAAGAAGCAGTCTCGCCATCAATTCAAAGTCATCGGAAGAAGAGACGCAGGTCGCTGAATGCAGAATCGTCGTCCATACACACGAATATTGATACAGGTACCAATAAAGCGATATATGTCGATGATAATACGTCCGAGTCGGTGCCGAGTGCATTGCAGCTACTTCGAAAGTCCCGTCGTCAGAACAATACGAGTTCCAATCACGAAGAGCAGGCCATCTCAATCGAAGACGGACAATCATTCCAAATGCCAAGGTCGTACGATGACGTGGAGAAAGCAAATTTTCTCATCTTTGGTAATCGCTCGTTTCGGATGAATCAGCGAGAAGCGATTGATACGACCATGCGGAGACAGGACTGCTTCGTACTGATGCCAACAGGTGGAGGCAAAAGCCTTTGCTATCAAGTACACTTGATACCTTTCATACTCTCGACTATCAAGACTAACTTTTTGTCAATGACATAGCTTCCAGCAGTGTTAACACCCGGTGTCACTATCGTCGTCTCTCCTCTACTATCGCTCATTCAAGATCAGGTCACTGCTCTAGTCCGAAACTCCCGTGGTGGTATCCCAGCCGCCTTTCTATCCAGCCAAGCAAGCATCACGTTACAACGAGCCATTGCACGTGAGCTCCGTCGTCCTAATCCGTCTCTAAAGCTCCTATACGTCACACCTGAAAAGATCGGCGCATCTCAACAACTCATGGACCTCCTTCATGTCCTCCATCATAACGTACTCTTCACTAGATCTCCTAGCACACAAACCTCTTCTTACAAATATGCACTAGAAAAAACTCGCTCGATTCGTCGTCGATGAAGCACACTGCGTCAGTCAATGGGGCCATGACTTTCGACCAGACTATAGTAAACTAGGCGTATTAAAGGAGAACTTCCCAGACGTGCCACTTATGGCCGTCACAGCGACGGCGACACCTAAAGTCTTGGACAGTGTCAAGCGATCTCTTAAGATCACCAAGTGTTCTGTCTTGTCTTCCAATTGCAACCGGTCGAATCTAGATTTCTCCGTCGTATCGAAAGAACCGAAACTACACGAAGCATATCAGCAGATTCGAAACTATATCACGACCCACTTTGCCACCGATGCCGTTGGGATCGTGTACTGCATGACAAAGCAAGACTGTGAAGACGTTGCGAACTACCTCTTGGACCAGGGCATTGCCGCTGACTTTTACCACGCAGGGCAAGGCAAAACTGACCGGCAGATGGTGCAGGAAGCTTGGCAGCGAGGTCAAGTACGCGTGGTGTGTGCGACGATCGCGTACGGCATGGGTATCGACAAAGCCAACGTCCGCTTCGTCCTCCACTTTTCCATCGCCAAGTCCATTGAAGGCTACTACCAAGAAGCAGGTCGAGCAGGTCGAGACGGACTATCAGCGCAATGTGTTGTCTTCTATCATCCGAGGGACGTTGGACGTATGCGAAGTATCTTACGTATGCCGTCAAAAGGACAAACGAAGAAAATGCGAGCGGCACACATCGCCAAGCTGGAAGAGATGGCCGTGTACTGCGAAGACAGTACGAGCTGTCGACGCCAGTTGCTTGTGAAACACTTTGGACAGGAGTTACGACGAGACCAGTGTAAAGGGACATGTGATAATTGCCGTCGGTTCCAGCGTCCGACGTCCAGATAGATGTAAGTAGAGGAAAAGAAAGACATTGCATGGAAAAGATGGTTGGATTCTAGTCGTTCCACTGCTGCTTGCAGCTAACACATTTGTAAAAGGTTGTGGTCGGTTCATCAGCAGATCGGATCTGAATCTGCATAAAGTATGCGCGATCATGTTCACAATGCGGGCAACGAGCTACGAGTGCATCACAAGAATTAGTACGATGGGGATATGATAGTCTTTTCTTAGCAGCTTACTCTCCGTTTGATCGACATTTTCCCAAGCCTGTTCTCCTCCAAGCACGTCATCCACTTGCTTACGTTGCAATGGGACTCGGTTCTCCACTCGGTCTTCTATCTGGAATAAATACGGACATGTTTGACAGAAGAAGCGCATGCCATCCGTCTAGTACAGTATCGTATCGTCAGTCTTTCAATCTTCATCATAATATTAATCGTTAAAATTTATCCAGACTAATTACATCAGGTTCAATTAGTAAGATGTTGCCACAGGACGGACAAAAGTGCATGTTGGCAGTCAGTAGGTGCACTCAAAGGAGCATGCAAGACCGGTAGAAGCTATTCTGTCAATAGTGGTCGTGTTTGGTGGCAAAGGCTGCGTGATGATTGGCAGAAATTAATGGTAACCCAGCCAGTCGATTATCAGTGGACATATCAGTGGACATGACGATGGAGCTACTGTCCAAGCTGCGACGCCAAGTCGATCGTGCATGGGCACATAGCAGTTTCCAGAACAAGAATACTAGTGTACAGGATGCTAGTGCTGTCAATAAATACGACACGCACAAATTTGTAGCGATTGGAGTCTTGGCTAGCTGGACGACGGACGAGATGGTGGCTTTGATGGCCGAGTGTAGCACGGCGATTGTATCTGAGCTTTTGCTGCCGTTAAATGACCGGATGCTAGAAGATGAAAGCAAGTTCCACTTTACGCTTCTCCTCGTCACGACGTTGTTGGAAGATGTACATCGTGTGATGGATGCCGAGGATAAAGCGCAGGACAAGCTGTCAAAATGCGTCGAAATGCTTTGTTGCAGCGTCCTCGTACCAGCTATACTTGATCCAAATTGCGTCCATGTACATCCATTAGCATCAAGTACTATTAAAAGCCTTTTAGCGCTGACACAAAATGCTCCTGCATTGGTGCACACGCTGTCCACTCAGTTACACTTGAATTTGACTACTTCCAAAGGTGCTGACGCAAGCAAAGAAGCAATAGCTTCTGCAATGCATAGTGATAAGGATGAAAGTGCGATCTTTCGAGCTATTCGAAGTAGTTATCAAGTCCAAGCAGAGCTATGGACATGGTTTTACACGAACAAACACGACACAAATGATAAAGCGGATGAGTGGGACGACGCTATGATTTCAATCTGTCAAGAGACGATTAATACCTTTTCTCCCGAACAGCCGTGGCAGCTTGAAGCCGTTGCCATTCACATGCTTTCGTCGTGCTCCATCTCATCACTGCCACAGCGTTGTGTGCAGCGTATTGAGGAGAGAGAACGCGACCAGCAAGCTGTGACTGGAAAGACTGTCGACCCTGCACCTGCCATGTTATTCCTACTCTGTCGCCTCGTACGCATGGACGTAAAAGTCGTGTTGTCAAGCTTAACGCTGCGAAGTATGATAGCACGTGGCCTAGCCTGTGAGAACGACAAACTCGTTCGAAAGCAAGCTCTGGCAGCTATGAAGACAGCTCTTGCAGCGTTCATTTCGTCGTCGAAACACCAGAAGAATGGATCACAGAAACAAGCTTCTCCTTACTCGACAGAGACGTGGGAGAACTTCCTTGCTGCATGTGAAGTGATTCATATGCATCATGAACAGCATTTGATTGAACAAGTGTGGCCACAAGTGGATGCTTTAATCCAAATGGGTATCCAAGGTTTCCACAAACAAGATGAAACGCAGCTTCATGACACTGGCTGTTGGCCAGTTGCTCTCACATTCGAGTGGATGCAAAGTGTGCTCATTCGCATTTTATTGCATGAAAACCCAGTCGTTCGACGGTTGTTTGTCTCCCGCTTCATGCACTCTTGCATCAAGTACTGGGAATCGACCGATTTGAAGCATTCGCTAGCATCTAATATCTCATCTTTTGTAGACGATCCGACCTTCCATTCTTTTGTCCAATATCGACTACTACGATTCTGTAATGATCCACTGCTCTACAAGCCGCTCGCTGCAGCAAAAGAGTTTCAGCAGCTTCTCACTCAGTTCCTCACGCTCTTCCTGCGCACACGTCTTTCATCTGCATCAACTGAACCTGGTAGTGGAAGTACTGCCGAAGACATCTTGTCAGCGTATGTGCATGTGGCATGTAACGCTGTCTTTGGACCTGACACGTCGAACCATTCACCAGAAGCGTTCATCAGTATGCTACAAGTCTTTGAAAGCACACATTTGCAACAACTGGCATCTGCTTACCTATCCGATGGTCGTCCACTCCTAGGTGCTCAACCCATTGAGTCGCTCCGGTTCGTGCTTGACGTCTATATCATGCCATCGTTTGCTCAAACAACCAAGTTCATTTTGATGCGAGCAGCACAAGCTTTACTCACGACTGGTTTCTGTGACCAGGCGACTTTGCCCTTATCTGCTATTGCACGGCTGCTATGCATCTTCTCTCCAGAGCATTTGCTATCGAACAACAGCGTAACGCTTGTCGCGCTAAGAAATTGGCTTCTGTTGTCGTCGTCTGCATCTAAAGAGCAACCGAAGAATACGTTTATGATGCGTCTAGCGGATGCTGTGCACAAGTTCTTGGCAGATGATCAAAATGAACAGCTATCTGTCGAACAACTTGCTCGTTTAATCGTGCTTACAGGAGATACACAGCATGTTGGCACGGAAGATGACATCACAGAGTTGGTGCTAGAATATCCGTTGGCTAGTCTACTTGATCACGTCTCAACTAGTGCTACGTTCGATGGAAAAGAGCAAACTCGTGCTGTGTGGCTGGTGGGAATGTTGGAGAAAGAGGTCGAGATACTCGTTCAAGAAACACCAGCCTCCTGTACCTTTAGCATTCGCATCAAGCCCGACCAGATATACAAGTCGACGCCTACTACAACCATTTTCTCTCGTGAAACGATGTTCACTTACGCTTACGATCTGTTAAACGCGTGGGTCGCAGCTCAAGCTACATCCAGTAAAAGCAGCAATACGAGTCTTGATGTAGATTCATGGGATGCTGAACCTCGGCGTGTCGATGCCATTGCCATGGTACTTGCTCGCATGGCAACGTACGCTATGGATCAGGAGGGAAATCTGTCGATTGTCGAACAGCTCAATCCGATATGCAAAGTACTGACAAAGATTGTATTCCAGCAAGAGCAGACATCTAGTCCGACTGCTCAGAACATTGCTTTGCGGATGCTAGCGATTCTATCTAGTCAGACGCAAGTGTTGGACGTACTGGACATCTTTGACGCGAGTGATCTATTGCCACAACTCGTTCAAGTTTGCTTTGCGCCGGCGTCAGAAAGAGCTGCTCAGCAGATGCAGTCCAAGTGGAACATCACCATCTTTACCACTAGCAAATGGGCAATCATTCATCATGTCATTCAGGCATCGACGTACGTTCCGAGAGAGACGACTAAACTCCTTTTGGAGACATGCGTGGATGCGTTTGGATCAGCTGGTACTGACCCGGATACTATCCTCCATCTCGTCCAATCTCTCGCTCGTTGCTTGCGTGACTTGGCTCCTCAGCTGCGTCATGAAGCCGAGACATCCGACGTGGAGGATGTCGACATGACGCTAGACGGATACTTTAAAAGTGTCTGGACGTCCTATCAAGACGTCAAGAATAAGCCGGATGACCTCACTAGAGGTGTAATCTACTGTATCTTCCAGCCTGTATTGCTACACTGCAGCGGTCTGACCGACGACAACGACTCTCTGTTCAAACGATGGTACCGAACAGTGTGGGAGTTTGGTGCACTGCATCGCCCGAACGTCATTTTCCACTTGACGTCGCGATTCGTCCAGATCTGGCGGATGAAGCCTCGCATCGCACTCGCTTTCCAAGATGAGATACTCGAGCTGCTCTTCTACAAGGAGCCTCAAGTGAGTGAAAAACAACGACTGAAGAATACGAATTGGCATGAAATGATTGAATCAATGCCAAGTGAACGCGTCGGGGTGTCTGTGAAAGACAAGTTTGTTCGTATATTAGTCCTCGGTTTCCTCGATGACGTCCCTATCACGAAAGAAGACGATGATCTAGAGACGTTCATGACGACATTGCTAGAGCGACTGCTTCAGTACAACTTGACGGAAGATGGGAAGCGGCAGTACATGATTAACAGTGACGGATTCGGTCGTAAAGTGCGTTGTTGGCAAGCCATTTGTGTCCTTAGTAGACACATCACTTCGGGTACGGTCGAGTCTGTGAATCAAGTCTTCTGGCAGGCCTTTGGAGCGCTCAATCTTCCAGAAGTACGCTTCTACATGGAAGTTGTAGCGATGCAGCTAGCTGTACGCTTCCCAGCGACAACCGTGCGAAAGCATCTCATTCCGTCCCTCGGAAAGGTGAATCAGTCTCCACAGATCGCGACGTCCTTGCTTCTTGTAGCTGGCTACCTTGTCACCCACGCACTAGACAGCGAGCTCTTGTCGAAAGAAAGCTGTGAGCTGGAGCTGTTTGAAGCCATGCTTCCGTGGCTGAGCAGTGGACATGGACATGCCCGCGTCTTGACGCAGTTTGCTGTCGGTCAGTTCCTACCAAGATTACTCGCATACCCGGAGTTATCACTTGACTCTAACAATGTGAACAACGGAATGAACTTGCGCTTCCTTGAACACACCACTCGGTTCTTGAGTGAAAACAAAGAATGCAAACGCATGCTGCGTCGACAGCAGAAACAACTGTCTGACTTCCGACCTAGCTACGAATGCTCTCTCCTTGGTGTCCTCTCTTCCTCCATCGCAAATGAGTTTGATGAGCTCGTCCCGCATGCTGGAGCAGGACGTGCCACTGCCTTTACGGAAGAGCTCAAAGCAGCCATGAATGAGCTATATGCTCAATTCCAACGAGAGTACTTTAATGCAGACATGTCTCCAGATATATTAAAGACACCGTCTAAAGTGGACGACGCTGATGAAGGCAATCGAGCTGGAGGTCTGTTGGTCCAACGCAAAATCGATGTCCACTCTGTTTTACTCGAAGAAAGCGTTCTACCTGTTGCATGGCAACGGTCTGATATGCCAACCACGTCGCCACTGGACTTGAATGCTCGTCGACGACAGCGTCAGTCGGTCATCATGTGCGCTAGTCTCGTGGATAAAGCCCCGAACCTCGGCGGACTTGCTCGTACATGCGAAATTTTTAACGCAGAGAAGCTGATTGTCCCGGACGAACGCATTAAAAAGGATGAAACGTTCCAGACGATCAGCGTGACAGCTCATAAGTGGGTACCGATAGAAGAAGTCTCACCTGCCAATCTCACGCAGGCACTAGTCAAGTGGAAGCAAGATGGATATACAATTGTGGGTGTCGAGCAGACGGCCGATAGTGAAGATCTAAGCTCCTTTTCATTCCCAGACATGGCTGTCATTGTCTTGGGTAAAGAGAAGGAAGGCATTCCGGTCGACGTGTTGCAGCTCGTCGATGTGTGCGTCGAAATACCTCAATTTGGCGTCATTCGGTCTTTGAATGTACACGTAAGTGGTGCTCTTCTGCTGTGGTCGTACACGCAGCAACAATTGCTGAAGGATAGTAGAAAGCTAGTATAGATAGGGTATATCTAGGTGTTTCTAACAAGTTGTTTCAAGTTTGAAATGACAACAAGTCCTGGACACGAAAAGCGTGATGGAGGGAGTCGTCGGTCGGGCTTTGCGAGGCGGCGTCTACCTTTTTCTTCAACGTATATTGACTTTCTCATTGCAATCGGTTGTTCTGCGCAAGTTACACCTTAGTGTGACCGGCGTCGTTTCTGTTCAACTTGAGCTGGCGCTTGCGTCGTGCTTCTTTTTACGTGACGGCTTTCGACTTGCATTCCTTCGTGCTCCGTCCCTGATACGAGATACCACAAAAGAAAACACAAAGGTTAAAGTAGTGTCTGAGACCACCATCCAGCAACTTGTCAATGTTACTTGGCTGTCGACTGCTGTGACGTGCGTTGTAGCAATGGGCATCACTGCATACACATTTATCGTAAACGACAACTCCTCCGCTAAAGCAGATGAGTTGGACCAGCTTGCTGCTTTCCCTTACACAATGGCACTTTATTGTCTATCAGCGGCGATAGAAGCTGTGGGTGAACCGCTGTATTTGTTGGCACACTGCAGCTTGCTAATGTCAGTGCAAGTGTCTGCGCAGTCCATGGCACTAATCGTACGCAGCATTGCCCAATACTTTTGCATCATCTACTTGGACCTAGGACTTTTGGGATATGGTTTCGCGGAGGTAGCTAGCGCATGCACTATCCTGCTTGTTCTAGTCCTCTACTTTTCTCGTCAACTACAAGATGAAGAGTCAACCTTTGCGCTTCAATCACTACGTCAATTTCTTCCTAACATACCCAAGAACCGAAGCGATGGTATATTTGACCGTAAGCTACTTACGATCTTAGGTGCTCTAAGTCTGCAAAGTGGAGTCAAATACCTGTTAACAGAAGGAGATAAGTGGGTCCTATCGTCTTTTGCTTCGCTTGAGAACATGGGTGTCTACGGCATCGTCTTTCACCTCGGATCCCTGGTTCCGAGATTACTCTTCCGACCAATTGAAGATGCAGCAAAGCCAATCTTTAGCAAATTGGGAACGACACACGGGAATGATAATGCATCGACCCAAGCGGTCCATCGCATTTTGATTGTGCTCCTACGTGGAATGCTATTGCTAGGTCTGACTTTTATCACCTTTGGCTACCACTTCACTTCTACGCTTGTACTTCTTTTATACGGACCAGAAAAGGTTCGTCTTCACGTCTCATCTGCACTCTCGACTTACTGCATTTACATCCTATTCCTCGGATTCAACGGCGTGTGCGAGTCTTTCGTGCATGCAGTTGGAAATGAAAAGCAATTGATGAAGTTAAACCAGTGGCTGATTGCGTTCTTTGTCATTTATGCAATGACTGCTGCTTTGCTTGTAGCCGGAGAAGAGGATGGAGCTAAGGGTATTATCCTCGCTAACTGTGTCAATATGGGCTGTCGGATCTTGTATTGTATGCAGTTCATGGGCGCATTTTTCATACAGATAAACGAGCCCGATACTTCTCAATCTCCTACCGTCTTGGAAAGTATATCATCAATCATGCGCACTATTTTGCCTAACCGCTGGGTGCTCGCATCATTTGCAATTACTGGTGGAGTATTGCGTCAATCCTACCAAACGCTTGTATTGCCTTGGGAGAATCAAATGGTGGAGCAAGAGATAGACATCGTAAATTTGAGTGTCTGGAAGATGCATGCGATGCATGTTGCCATTGGAGGGGTAACTTTCATCTTGACAGCAATTGTTGTTTACGTAATGGAAAGGAAGTCAATAGTTGCGCAGGTTCAGGCGGTTCGTGAATCCCAGAAGTCGCATAGCGAGTAGCAACTACCGATCGTAAAAGCTAAATATAGAGTTGAAATCGGTTATAACACTCTTGCTGTGCGAAATATGAAAGATCGTTGGATAGAACATATTCCCGAGGAAAGCGAGACAAATGCTGTTGATCCTACAAGCAATGCGAAAGATAAGAACTCAGATGAACCAAATATACGCGATGAGCTGCTTCGAGTAAGTTTTAATCAGTACATGAAAGCTAAACAAACTTTATCAAGTTCTTTCAGTGGAGATTGCTATCCCCATGGACGATGTACGTTGTTAGCGATCCAACTTTAAGCGAGAAAGAAAACCAGTATAACACCTTTGGTTTCATTAATCTTTATTGAGCTTTAAAGATAAACGAATATAGACTACTGACAACAAATGTGCGAGATCAAGTACTGGTCGAATTGGAAGTCATCTTTAAGCGACTACGAAAGCAATTGAAAAGTCGAAATGCATCTGGTATCATGTCTAAAGATGCCAGCGCAACGAGGTTGGAATGTCAGCTACTCGTTGAAGCAAAGAAGTTGATTAAGCTGTCCAAGCTCACTAATGAGGTAATCTTTATAAACATGCACACGTCTGAATAAACTTAGCATCACTTGATATAGGCAAAAAATGTTATAATAGCGAGTCGTTTTGCGACCTTGACGACCGCTTCATCTCCTCTGACGAGTCCTCAGCCTCAAAGTGGTGGAAATCGACATTCTACAAGACGAAGGACCAACGCAATTTCACAAAAGCCTCTTACTGGTACACAATCATTTATACACTGCTATCACGAACTATATTCACCGTTCATATATTCGCAGAGAAGATAAAATTTGGCAAAGATTTGCATTTGGAGGAAGTAGAAGAGTGTCCAAACGAAAGTGAACAAGTTGACTCGATCCAACTCCAGCTTCCAAAACGACAGGAAACACTTCATCAAGTGATGGATGAACTTGAACGTGAGGATGGTGAGCAAGAAGCAGTAAGTCAAAATCATATAACGAGCTTTCGAAAGCGTCCCACGTTAGGCCACTTATCACCATCAGCTTCCACCGATCAATCTCCTGGAAAATTACCAGCCAGAGTTCGCTACATTATGTCATCACGACCCGGTGTATCGGCACCTATCCAAGCAATTTTGGATGAATATGCCATTCCGAAGGAAGTTATAGAAGCCTTGGAAACCCATCGCCACTTCCACGTCGATGAAAGCTCTTTACTCTCGTCTTTTGACCCAATTCCAATCTCTAGCAACCAAGTTACTCATTCGAGTGAAGCTACTTCTCCGAAACATGATCGTTTTCCGTCTGCAGCTCATGACAGTACCGCATACTTCCGTCGCTCTGTCCCACTGGAAAGATCTCCAGTTTCGTTTGTGCTCCAGTCTCTTGACATAGCTCCTGTCCAAGCGCAACCTGGTCCTATCGACATTTATCAGCATCAAACGAAGGAAGCATATAGCAGCGAAACACATCTACTCACGGAAGTACAAGGGCTATTCGATCATACATACGACGCGATCAATGCATTTCGAAAGAAGTTGCACAAGAATCAAGACATATCGGAAGTCGTTAACTTCGCTATTCGAAATTCATTGCATTCGTTGGCATATTTCATGGTCCAAGATGGTGATAATACCTTTGCATCGTCTATCAGCAGCGATGGCAATGCCACTGGGTCGGATGCTGCTATCAGTCGTGGTCGTTCGAAGATACCAATCAGGTTGAGACGTACATCGGGAAGATCGACAACCATTGTAAGGAGAGGTGGTACGAAAGCAACGGCTGCATTGCAAAAGTGGCAAAATGCTTCGGACCAAGAGGTGAATGGAAACAGACGACGAAATGGCATTACCTTGGCATTTCGATCTCCTCAAGTCCTCAGGTCACAGTATGTAGACCTAATAGACCAAATGTGTACGTTCGAGCCGGTGGAAATCGATCTCATGTCCACATACGCTGAGGCAATCAAGAAAAACGAGGAAGAGGAAGAGAGGATGGAGGACCCGATTCCCATTCCGCCGGATCTCAGTGCTCGCTTTGAACGTGTATGGAGGCAGCTTAAAATCGACCCTCATATCCGTTTAGACTTGGCAATCAAGTACAGTGAAAACACTCGCATGGCTGCTATCTTGCCCGAAGTTGTGGACATGTGGGAAGTTGTTGCGGCTTTAATTTTGGAGCGAGAGGAGTATGTAAACGTGCTTCGATCGATTGTCGAGCAAGTTCCACAAGTTCAGATGAACATGACCGCTGCAGTCGTCGCCGAGGAGGTTCATATACTCCAGGAACTAGCTATTACGACTCAAGATGTGAAAGAAGCCATACTTCTTGCTCACCATCACTACAACGACTTTGTAGGTTTATATATCGCTTACGCAATGCATTATCGTACGACTCATGGCATGTAGGTTATGCTAGGAAGCGACTTTTACCTCCATCGGATGGAACGAGACGCAACGGCGCTTAGGTACGTCGTCTCCGTTTACCCTCTTTTGCGCATGTCTGAAACACGAGATAGACAAGCATTGCTGAAAAGAATGGAAAGCATGGCAGACAGCAAATTTGCGAGTCATGAAAAGGTCTGAGAACGAAAGAACAACCTGGTAGACAAGATGGCGTGTGCAGCTCTCAGTCATCAAAATGTATTTCTCCTAATCCTCTCCTATAACCATGTTTTCAATGGTCAAGGAGCGAACTAGGCACACTACAGTTTTCTGTTATTGAGCTTGTTGGTTCCGTTCGCTCCAGCTTTCATCCGATTCTGATACAACTTAGGCGCTCGCCTTTTCGTCGTTCGAACGACGGATACGGGCCAACGTGGAGCGGACCGTAGCAGCCGAAGGGGTGCTATAAGAATAAGAGATGAGAATAGGCGTGGGGTATAATAATAATAGCCTGAACGTACTTGAGGAGGTAAGCACCACCGGCCATGGTCTTGTAGCACGAGCCACAACGCCAGATGCCGACAACCGTACGCTTAATGCTGTCCTTGCCGCAGAAGGCACAGTTGTACTTGGAGTGCTGCGAAACTTCGATCTTCTTGACGATCTTACGCAGCGACGAACCGTAGCGCGTGCCGTATTTACCACAGATGCCAACCTTTTGTGTGCGACGTCCCTACAGAATGGCAATCACGTAATTAGTCTATCATACACGGAGCATAGGGAGGTTCATGAAAGACATATAAGAAGATGCACGCACCATTTTGAACTTGTGACCTGACTGAGAGCGAACGAATCGACTTTGTGCAGGACCGAACGCTGTTTCCGCGTATTTGAATGGACGAAAGCCATCAGATATTTTTAGCCAATAGAAGTGGTATAAATATCATTTTATCCAATACAATCTGAATAATAAGATGCTGTGAAGCGACGTTGAAGCCATCTGGGACGGACTTGAATAAACAAGGTTGTCTAGGCAAGGACGTTGGAATGACCATCGACCTACATCTCTCATTGTGAATGCCAATTGGGCTTCTTTCTGTTGAAACATCACTATACATTTTTGTACAAATTCTGATGTATGACAGTAGTTTCGCTTTTTGAAAACTTGCTTTTTTAAGACCTTGAACAACGTTGTCGAGGCGCACTTTAATCCATGTTGCAAGTCGAGAGCTGGTCTATAGTACGATATACGAGACGCATTGGTCAAATTAACTATATTAAAGATTGCATTTGCCGATCTAGGTATAAATACAGCTATGTCTGTGGGTAACTTTGGAGTACACATCAGACTAAATTGGCAACAATACACCACAGAATATTGGCAGCGTCCATACCGATACATTAGCCAAATTCATAGTTTAAATGTGTGTTGGTGATCTTCCGCTTAGCTTAGGTTGGATTTGGATCTACTTAGTCCTTGTTAATCTAGGGTGGTCAGATTCATTATAAATATGCAAATGAATTTGACACACTGTACTTTGCCAGAGGGAGTTCTTTTGAGCACACCAAATTTCATGAAGATTTGTATTGATTCAACTATGTAGAAGGCATCGATCTGCAATGCAATTTTACTCGTACTTCACGTCTAAACCCATTTTTGCTTGTCGAATAAGTGACCCTGGGCTTGTGTTACATCCGTATACCAACTCCCTACGTTCCTACATTCAGATCTCTTCTACATGTCATGCCATAGCTGGGCAGGGAAATTTCGTTTTGGACAAACGAAGGGATGTAGCTGTCCATTAAAAAACAAAAAAGGGTATAACCCTTTTGAGAGCTGTAGTTATTATGCCTCTTTCTTTTCATAGCATCCACCGTGTGAATCATAGAACAATCTTCATAGCTTATGACAAATCCCTTTCATGTACTCGATATATAATTTTAAGACATTAGAGCTCCAAGAGTACATTTCGGTCAACCATCTCATTTTCATACCGCGTGCCATGGCAATCCAGAAGAAATTTATACATGAATATTTATATATGACATAAATTGAGCATTATACACTAGATGGAGCGTCATAATTATTGCTCTACTTCCCAATGATAGTCTGCTCTATATCTAGCTATCTTTACTTTTTCTTAATAAGATGTCCTTCAGTTCGCTCAGTTCAACTATCAATGTTCCGTTTCGCACTTTCATCATCTAAATCAACTCTTTACAACCTATTTTCAATATGCTCAGTATTCTCTTATAATTCTACTCAGCTCCATGTTATTTTGAATTGACTCGAAAATTGTGTCCTTTGCCCAGATTCAAGTTCCAACTTTCGTTGCCCGATTTGTTGTCAGAATTTGTTGTTCGAAAGTTGTTTGTATTTTCTTAATGTTGCTCGTTCTGGTGGTAATTTGGGATCAAAATGTCCTCGAAGGCGAAACTTCCCAAAAAGCTTTCCGAAATGAACAATAAACCACGCAAACGTAAAGTCTTCACCTCATAGTCTTTTTCATCTTCTTTTGCCGACGTTACTATAGGTGTGGTGTACATTGATGGCATTCCAATCGAGTCTGAAATTATTGAGGTGCAGCAAGAGTCGCCAGAGACAGAAGAGGCTGGGAATGCAAATGGACTGGCAGGACTAAAACCACGTGAAGTCGGACATCCTTTGTATACTTTAATCGACTTTAAATTAATTGATTCTTGATTATAGCTTTTTGATAAATATGACGTGGATGGGTCTGGCGATATCGACTTCGAGGAATTTAAAACGCTGCTTCAAGACCTCGGTGTCCATTTAAACGAACCAAAAGCCTTGGCTTACTTCAAAAAGTGTGATACAAGTCACCGAGGCGCAATCTCTTTTGAAGAATTTCGAGTTGCGCTCTATACATGTGATCCTAAAAATCCAAATCGAACAGAAGGCTTTGCTCCAGGGAGCTCCATGACACCGAAAGACGTTTTTAATATGTTTGATTCAGAAGAGGAAGGTGGGATTGATCGTGAAACATTTTTGCAAGTACTGTCATTTATGGGTCGCCCCATGCCGCTGTACCAAATGGAAAGCATATTTCAAGCAAATGAAGACGTACGCTTGTCAAATAACCATACTCATCCATGTTCTAATGTGAGCTCGTATAGCCAGAAACAGAGATGATGCAGTACCCAAAGTTTAAAAAAGTATGGCTGTCACTTGTAGATGTAAGAGCTGAATTGAGTAATCGGAAAGAGCGATTTAATCGATTCTTGCCTCACGCAACTCTAGCGAGGCAATTAGAGAGGGTATTGGACTTGGAAGAGCGTAAAGAAGCGAGAACGCTTGCAGAGGCTTCAGCTACATTAAATATTGAAAAGTTGCTGCAACAGCGTCGTCGGATGGTATCCAATGCCCGAATGATGGCAGATGTACTCTTATCGCAGGCATTAGATGCTGCCGGTCATGTATATGTGTTTGGTAAAGGTCCTTTAGATCGCTTTAAGGATGAGAATGAAGACGTCGTTGAACCGGACTTTGCCGATTTTCTAGAATTTGATACGATTAAAAAGCTGTGGAAGTCTCGCGTAAAGCCTCAAGAGAAAAGTGATGAAAAGGACGCTCCTGTGGACACTGAAATGTCTAAGCGAATACGAAGGGACTATCAGGCAGCTCGCAGGGCGTTCATGAACAGACAAGTATCGCTGGTAACTGGATTCTTATGGGCAAGAAGAGTTCGCAAGGTAGCTTGCGGTGCTTCGGTCCTCTTTGCACTCACCGATGGCGGCGAGTTATTCACATGGGGAGGAAACAAGCGCAAGTGGAATTATTTTTACGACGAAAATATGTCTCCTGAAAACGTTGCGAACGAAGTGGCCCAGATTTCCAGCAAGGATCGTTTAAATCCATTTGATAGCGTACCTACTACTCGTGTCATGACGGCACGAACGGAAATGTTAAAATTGTCGACTCCGTCTCAAGCAGACAAAAGCAGGCAGCGTCGCAAAGAGGATTCAGTTCGACTCAAGTATTCGGGTGTATACAAACGTCCTGAACGGCCAGTTGAGGATGATGAATCGAAGCGCTACAAGCTAGAACTCCTTGCGCGCTATTACGACATCTTACCATCTCTCAGTACAGAGAATGGTGAACCGATAGCTCCACAAGCAGTGTCGTTGACCCACCTCGTGACAAAGGTTGAGCCTGAGCTTCAGCTAGACGAAATGATCCTGTCACTTGTACTTCGTGGTGTATACGCTCGAAAAGCAAATCGAATGCAGCTGGTAAAATTACTTAGTGATTGTCTAGCACTGGAGGTAGAATGTGTAGGAGATTCTTTTCATTCTTATCTTAAAGAACAAGATCGTGTTGCGCGTCATCTCAAGCAACGTCGGGAAGACCATAAAGTCCGCCGTATCGTTCAGAAAACGAGTTCATTATGGTATGAGCTTCGGAACTTACAACTTCGAATCGAAGCGATAGAGATGGAAGAGTATAATAAAACACTAGGGGAGTATCTTCAGATTAAACAATCTATTGTCGACGCAAAGCAAAGACGGGATCGAAGAGGAAAAGAAGGAGTGCATCTCTTTCCTGATGAAGGTGACTACAAGGACTCTGAGCTGTTACATCCAAGTGGACTGACAGCACGAGGTCCAGGTTTCCAAACATTTCAAGGGTCTGAGGCAATTGCAGACATCGCTTTAGGTTCACGACATGCCGTTGCTATCCACCAATCCGGCAAGCTATATACATGGGGAGTAGGGTCCTACGGAAGACTAGGTGGGGCAAACACAACAGAAAGTAGTAAAGACGAGAGTACAAGGAAGGCACTAAGGAAGAAGTTGAATAGCAAGAGATCAAACAACCACGATATAGCGACCGTAAAACCAGATAACGATCCGCATGCTTGGCATCGTGACGCTCGCGAACCTTTCGTTATTGAAGCACTTAGGCAAGAGCGCTTTCGTAGTGTGTGCTGTGGGTATGGCCACACGTTAGCACTCACCTGCAATGGTCAAGTTTACACATGGGGATCTGCGACATTAGGTAAACTTGGGATTGGTCCTGTGCAAGCGAATGAAAGCTTTACTTTGTTCCCTATGGAGATCAAGGTACCTGGTAATCTATCTGTTCGACAAATATCTTGCGGCGCTTCTCATTCAGCCCTCGTGACAATGGATGGAAAGCTATTTATATGGGGCGACGGCGATGGTGGAAAACTGGGTTTGATATTTCCAGACACGATAAAGAATGGAAATCCATTGTCAGCGATAGTGGCGCATAGTCCCACAAGAGTGGATCAGCCATTTGATGATAACTATTATGTGCTCCAGGTTTCTTGCGGTGCTGCACACACCGCTGCCATTGCCAATAAAGTAGGGAGTGAATCTCCTGATGTTTATGTAGCTGGTAGTGGACACGCTTTAGGGCAAACGACACGTAGGTTTTGTCCTATTATATCGACACTTAGCAAGGAGCTTCGCGAGAATCCTCATGATGTACCAGAGTTTCCGGTCAAGGTCAGTTGTGGGAACGGTCATACGGCTATCGTCACGAAGGCAGGAGAGTTGTTCACATGGGGTAAAAATACAGGTGGATGTACAGGACACCGTGTGGACCAACTTGACATTCCGCATCCTACTCGAGTCCATTCTTTCTTTCAGCGATCTAGAAACCTGTGTTGCGAAGCTGACGTCAAGGTGATGCAGTGCAGTCATAATGCCAATTGCGCTGCCGAAAATGCTCTGAATCCTGCGAGTAGTTTATACGCGCAAACTCAACGAGAGAGGAATCCATTTTGGCAAATATCATTTCCAATGGAATGCCGATTCGAACGAGTAAGACTTCGATTTCATAATCGACCGTCGTCTGCTGCCAGCACAGAAATGTCTTCGCGACGCTTAAGCGTATCTAGTACCACTTCTTACCAGCCAATGCAATCTGCACGCTCAATTACCTATTCTGTACTCATTAGTACTAGTCCGTTCTGTGAAGAAAAGAGAGGGAAATTTTCTCTCCAAGAAGCGAGGGCACAAAGTATATATTCGAACCATACGCTGTCCCCAACAGAACAAGAAAGAAATTGGGACGTGCCACTGGATACTTACGGAGCATACTTGCGAATTCAAGTTGCAACCGAATCGCCTTTGATGCTGGGTTTGGAAAACGTACAAATTTGGGGCCGACCTACAAGCGAATATGAAGGTCCAAAAGTAGATGACATTGTCTGTGGTGATAATCTCACCGTAGCAATCTGCAGGCCACTTGCTTCTCATGAACATTTAGAGATGAAGTTTCTGCGAGCAATGCGTGCGGACCCAGAGCATCGATGGGTACTTCAGCAGATCACCACCTTCCATCCATTCTTACCAGCTATCTCGTCGACTCTGTTGCCAGAACCTATGAACCAAAAGAAATGTGTTCTATGTAAACCTCGCGAAAAGTGCCCCATTTGCATCGTCGAGGAAGCTTATGCACATGCAAAGAGCGAGAGGAAAAGAGGGCAAGCAGATGATGTGGGTTCTACAAATGAACAGCTTTCTCTTGAAGAACTGTCCGAGAGGCTTTTGGCTTACACGAGCCGGGACGATGAAGAGGATGATGAACTAGATCATCCAGTAGGGTCTCTCCAGCAGCAACAAAAGCACAGTATCAATTCCGTTTTAATGAAAGGTAAACAGCAAGCTATCTCCTCTCTTCAGCAGATAAAGGCACAGTCTGACAAAGCACAGATACCAAAGGCATTGCGTTCGAAGCTACTGAAGAAATTTACTGCTCATTTTGTTCGTCCAAAGTTAATAAAAAGATGGACGAGAAACAAAAAGGAATATACGAATTGAGATATAATTTCTTTGTTCGGTACTTGCACGCACTGCACTCATTTCTTGTACCTTTGCACTCAAGGTTGAACAATATGACTACACATATGCCTAATTCGGACTTGCCATGTATTTGGCTTGCTGCATCAAATTAGACGTGTGATTCGCGCGTTCCAGCAGCGATTGAATCGTCGACATTGTAGATCCACCGGGTGTCGCCATGGGTGGGGAGATATCATCCACAACATCGAATTCTGCATCGAAGGAAGGACACGCGATCGAGTCTAGACTCAAACGGTTAAAGCCATACGTATCCCTCAAATCCGATTCTTCAAACTCCGGAACGGGGCCATCTGCTTCGTTCGCGATAGCCGCAACATGATCCAGCACACTTTCAATCGTCTCTTGTAAGCATTTCCAACTGTGCTCACTCACCACTCCCTTCGCTTTTCTCTCTTTCGTTGTATAGAAATCCAATGTGCCAACGATGTGTGTATCGATCCAGATGGGGATACTCAAGTACGATCTTGCGTCCATGTCGAAGAGAATCGGATGACCGCGTAGTCGATCGTCGCTTTCCAAATCTTGCACGAAGAACGATTGACGGTAGTACAAAGCGTATCCCGACAAAATTTCCTGTCGCCTCTTCGCAAACTGATGATGCTTGAGGTTTTGCTCGTTCGATGGTGGCATCGACGTGTCTGCTATCAAATATCCTTTCTTATCGTCAATCAACGCCACGGAGCATACTGTCCACCGCTCATTTGCATCTTCAATATCCGCATTGACCACTTGCAGCGCATTATTCGCAAGTACATGCGTAATTCGATGCAGACGCGCCTTCCTAGCCACCGTTTGAATATCCCTATCCGAAGATGTGGATTTAGAGGTACCCTTGGCTTTGCTCTGATTCAGATATGCCGATAAACAGTTAACACGCTGACGTTCCTCATGCGGAGGTGGCAACGGTATCTTCGGGAATGGATTTCCCCAATCAAAGTCCAGTTCGTAGTCTGGAGGTGGTGCCTCTAGCTTTCGCATACCCATTTGCGATGCATCCTTGTTCACTCTCGATGCACCATTTGTACCTCTGTGTTCTCTTCTCTTTTCATGTACAAGACCAGAGAAGCTAATTCGACTCGGTACGCCCGATTCATCTTCCTCCGCCCTCCTTTCCACTCTCTTCTTTCGAGTACGTCTCGACTTAAGGGCATTCATTTGATCATTGCTGGATGTTATGGCAGTATTATCACCGCCTTCACCCTCGGAATTGTCCGTAGACGATCCGGATGTGCACTGTTCATCATCTGAAGTTTTGATACCAGGTGTTTGTAGATTCTCGCGGACGTGATTTGGACGTCTAGTTGGTACAGACGTGATCTCCTTTCGTACAAACACTTCATTGGATCCTTCGGCACTATCAACTGATGGTGTCCGACGTCTATGTGACACTGGTGTCGGTGGAGGCATGTCCATTCCTTCAAAGTACACTTGATTCTGATCTGCACATGCTCTACAAACCTTGTATCGACCTGTTGTCAGCGCTCGACTCGTATCCGATTGATAAGTACGAGTGACACACGAGCTACAGACATCATGATGACACTCCTGGCACCGGTGCTTTCGTCGAAAGGTTGAAAAGCTCCGAGAGCAGACTGCACAGCCGACGACATGGGGTAGGATGTGGCCATACGCTTGTTTCGGATTCACGTCCATGGTCTTCATCCGACTACGCGTATATATCGCGTCATCTCCAGACAAAAAGGTATTCGTAACTGGACTTGGACTTGATCGTAGATCCGCAGCATCGATAGGTCGTAGGCTACTCATGTTCATTTGAGTTTTATACTTCTCTTCCGTACGACTGCGAGCTAGCCCAGGGATACCAGTGGCTTTAACGACATTATCAGAAGAAGAAGAGCTTGGCTCGTATGGAATCTCGTCCACGGACAAAGATCTCCTTCGTTGTCTCACCTCTGGCTCTGCTTTCGATGGAGTACCACGACTTGGTTTTATTTCTCCCGCGACGCCACGGGACGAGGTAATCACATCGGACCGCATCGTAGATTTATATGACGGAAGCATGGCTTCTAGATGAGCAAGGCGCTGGACGTCACGCATCATGCGCTGGCGAACACGATCGCTCTGCTTCTTTACTACTCCTGCGTTGTCGTCTTGGGCCATGTGGGACCTCCACCTCAGCTTCTGGCCAGGGTACACTTTCATTGGGTCGATCCCAACAAATTCACAAGAGCACGTCAACTGCACTTCGACGTTTAAAACCCCAGGCTCCACCTCCTGGACGACGTATGTGACACTAAATTCATTTCTAGACAAGTGCTTGGACTGGAGGCTTGCATGACGTCCACTAGCATTCGGATAAGCGATCGGCCAGAGGAGATGCATTAACGTGGGCACAGGCATCTTCCGAATCTCTCTTGACGACGTACGAGACTTTTGGAAGCGAGTGACGAGGGAATAACCAAGTAGGATGTGGCGTTCACCAAAGCCGATACCTTCCCCATTTGCAGCTGCCGGCTTTTGCTTTCGACGACTATTTGCATGGGAAGACTCTTTCGCATAGGCACGAAAATCTGCGGCATGCACTCCGACGTGCTCTCGTTCGTCCGTCGCATCGTGGAAGACGGACTTAAACGCGTCGACTAGACCACCTGCTCGAACGTTTTCCGGCACAAGTGTCGCAAATAGATCACGTCGCCGAGATCCGAGCGTCATTTCTACTTCGGTCAAGGATGCGTGGAGACGTCGACATGCCTTGATGGCGTAGCAAGTACCTCCCCGGGAGACTAATCCCTCATATAACTGAACGCCAGCCGAGGTTTCTACATTTGCAGGAAGGCTCGGTTCATGTCCTTCTAGACGTTTCCACTCGATGTGCTGGGAAACTTGGCGGCAAAAGGCTCGACCAGCAGTCAGTGCGTCTTCCCGGTCCTCCACCACGTGCAGTTTCGCGAGACCTGCCATGCTTGCTGCTCTTACGCTTTATGAAGACAAACTGAACGTAGGAGTTGTGATGCTACAATCGCAATTGGAATATTGCTATCGGAAGTGAGAAAGCGCAACAGTGCCGAGCAATCTGTGACTAACACAAGATGCGCTTTCAGCTGTCAAGTTGCGTGATCGCACCGAGGTTGACTGATTATATGAAGATGCGCTGGAACACCATTATTAATCTAAAATTTTGTATTAACGTAGTTGATGCGAAGTATCCGCAAAGATACTTGTGAGTTATAGCGCTTTACGTTGGTAGAGAGCATACTCATGGAAGTAGAAATACACTTAGTCGTAGTGACGTGCATTACAGCTGGCATATAAATGGCGCCAAGCTGAGATTTTGGTTTAGTACAGTGGCACATGCAGCTATCAGCTATGACTGCGTTAGCCAAGACTAGAGTGGGTGGATACTACGATTCCTTGGCCACAGTACAATTGAACAGAAGCCATTAAGTTTCATGTCGCTCTTGACGGAAGAGAGGTTTAGAAAAATTGGAGCGGAATACGAGATAGGCATGCCCTTGATCGAAAGTGGTCTTGTCTGACTACAAACCGATTACACGAGTTCGTCTGAGATTAGCACTATGCATGCAGGCGGCTGGCTAACATATCGCTTCACTTGTGACGACCACGACAGTTCACGTTACGCCTAAATGAAGGCCTGCTTCTTGGCCTATTCGTAGCCAAGGTAGATGCACATCCTCTTGAGCGCATATCCTTCCTCTACTATTGTTCGTCAGCTATCAGCCTTCAAGATTCTTTTTAATCTGAGAAGCAGTGTTCGTGGAAACTTGACCTCACCTGTCCACTGTAACGAGTATTTCCAAATCGAGGAGTTACTAGTCCGATAAAGTTTTAGTCGCCAGTGGCGGTAGCTTATGACAATACGAAGACTTGGTTTCGAATGTTAAAACTTGAACCAATACTGTCGATATTCCAAATCGAAAAATTGGTCTAGATGAGCGCGACGACGCAAAAGGAAGACTGGACTTAAAGGAAGCAAGAGCGGAGAGATACGTAGGAAATATTCTTTTGTCTCTTTCATGTGCAAACTGGCATACAGGTAGTTGTTGGTCGTGGTTCTGGGAATGCAGGCAGACGAAAAGTGCCATCGGAGATGGTAATGGAGGTCTCGAAAATCCAAACAACTTATGGGGCGGACGAAATGAGTGTGTACATTTGTGATTGAATCAAAGCCAAACTTATTTTATACACATAAACTTGTTTAAGGTGGCAAAAGACAACGATCGAGCGATAGCAAGTGCTCGCAAAGGTTCATGCTTATACAAAATTTGAAATGTACTATGGTCAACTCAAGTAGTGCTTTCGTGGAGTTAAGCGAAGCATTACACGCTAGAGGAGTCAAATTTGACTTTCGTGGGTACCGGACGGAATGGGAGAACGCAGGTAGACACTTTCGCTCTAGCGTGCTTTGCTCTGGAGTATCTATTTTCACGAAGACACGTCCTTCCCTCTATACTGGTAGAGAGAATTTAAACATCCATCGCTAGAAGTTAGGGAAGTAGTTCCCTCTTCTCGTGTATGTGTTGAAGCAATGCATATGATAGCTAGATAAATCTGGTTAATATCAAGCGGCTTAGGTCTTTGCACACGACCAAATACCTTGATGGAAGTTCCCATCGTCCAGACACAATAAATTACATCGAGTGTTCTAAATCAGATAAAAGTAGGCGAAAAGTTTAATAAAAAGTTGCGATCATGGATGAGATCGTAAGTGTTATGTGTCGCGATTTCTAGATATAGAAGCACAATGCTGTAGTTTGTGTGAGCTCTTAGGCGCTTTTATCCGCCTTAGCAGCTTGCTGTCGAACCAGGATTTTCATCGTTGATCTATCACTTTAATTGCCACTTACTTCTCGTCTACTCAGCTAGACTCTGACCTGTATCGAATTCAACCATCTTCGTCCATTACGTCAGCTGCACAAGGAATGATCCGAATATGAAGCATTTGGAGGATCGAGTATTGAGTGATAATACTTCTCTCGACTATAAGTAAACTTCAATTTTATTTATAGTACGAAATCTTGAAGGCTTGTACACATTTGCTGGTTTAATAGTCATTTAAACTAGCACACAATCGATTTATTGTCAGGGAAGCGACTGATTACAGCCCAAACACGTTAAATTCCTCTAAGATGAGCACAACTTGGTGCTTTCAGTACATGAAGGCGCACCGTTATCAGCGTAAAGCAGAGAGCTGGTATCCAGTATGATTAGCAGTACAAGATTTTCACAGCCTAAGCAATGGTACGCCTCTGCAAGATGTCCACTTGGATACGATATCATTGGCTGATTGGTTTTAAACGCATAGATCCCTATATCCGTGCAGTAAGACAGACTACCCGTACTACCATATCTTCAGACGTGAGATGTGATTAAGCTAGTATGCATGAGGACTTTCGTAGCTCCAATGAATTCGGCATGGTCGATTTTACTCGACATTGGACCTTTTCTGACTTCCCTCCTTGATCGTTCAAATCCGCTCTGATCACGGCTTTTGCTCCCCAGCTCACAAAGCATCAGCAAAAGATACCGCGAGCTACTTGATACAACTATGAGCACTGAGAAGACCTGCCTCATTACAGGAGCAAACCAAGGTATCGGCCTCGGCCTCGCCGAAAAGATGATTCAAGCCGGCTGGAAGGTCATTGGTACCGCCCGTCAGCCGGACAAAGCGGACAAGTTGAAAGCGCTGAACCCGCTAAAGGTCATCCAACTAGACGTCACGGACGAAGATTCTATTCAATCTGCCGCTGAAGCTTGTAAAGGGATTTCCATCGACATTCTTGTTAACAATGCTGGTATGGGATATGGAAGCAACGTCAGCGACTCCACGAAGCAGCAAATTATGGAGTCGTTCGAAGTAAACGCTGTTGGTCCATTTCTGGTGGCCAAAGCTTTTCGCCCAAACTTAAAGGCAGCGGCGGAGAAGTCAGGCGACGGTCAAGCGTACGTGATGAACACGACGAGCGGGTTTGGGAGTCTCAATTGGCACGTGTTTCCTGATGTAGCGATACCATACCGTGCATCCAAGACTGCATTAAACATGCTCACGTTAAGCCTCTCAGCGGACATGAAGAACGACAATATCAATGTCTTCCTTTTGTGTCCGGGCTACGTGTCTACCAACATAAACGCCTATATGGGCACCCTCAGCGTTGATGAAAGCTCGAACGCCATTATGACGAACCTGCTAACGAAATTGACACCTGATATCAATGGCAAATGGTACACCCACGAGGGAAACGTCAATCCGTGGTAAGATTGGAGCGGAAAAGTAATCGTACACTCTTTAGCGTTCGTGTGTACGGCTCCAATCTGCACATATTCTGCAGCGGTGACAAATATCTGCGCTACAGCTTTCTGTAGGCAATCTTTTGAACTGTGGACGTTGGATTGACCAAGAATCAAGATAGTAAAAGAGAAATGAATGAACATCAGAGCTTCGAACAAAGATTTGTAACAATCGTTTCCTTTTATTGACGTATGGAGCAAGTAGCATACCCTGCCTCCAGTAATGCTTGTCAGATTATTTGCCAATTATCTATATTTTGCTACGATTACATTTCAGTCAGGCTTACCATTTCTCATACGGCAACGCAGAGTACTCCATACAATCGTTTCGATATACATTGGATAAACGTATTCAGTGTGTGGTACAGGTTATCTTAGTCCATCTTGTCAGCTTCCAACAGCTTTCTAGCCGTCATACAAAGCTCGCACTTTGGTCTTAAGCTGATTGTATAAAGCAAGCGTCTAGTTGAGTGGGCTTTAAACCAGCTCAGCTTCATTTGTGCCTGTATGCCCAACCTTTCGCTTGAGTATTAAATACCTACATGGTGTTTTTGTAGGCAAATGTATTTATGACATGAGCTAAACTATGAGTCGAAGCCATGGACCTTCATCCTTTTAAGGTGTATGACCCAATAAAAAGAAGAGTGAGTAGTTGAGCATCTCATCAATAAAATACAGGAGCTTCAATCGTGGACGTCAATCTTTGGCTTACAATGTATGCATCGATTGCAGTGACCTGGTATAGTAATTTCTTCTATTTCTAAATCTAGAAGTTGATTGTTAGAGTGTGCTTTCAATTGTTATCCATACAATGTGATTATGTCACTTGATGCTGTATCATTACGCTTCTACAACTTTACAAATACAAAGCAGTCTATGCTTCTTAGTTTTAACTTCTTCGCTTTTATCATGTATCCATGCACGCGAAGCTCCAGTTGCCATTTAACATCTCGACAGTATTCTCGAACACGTACCGACACGCATGAATGACCACCCACAAACCCAAACGCTTAATAATCGAAAGAATCGTGAAGCTTTTACGAGTTGTCGTCAAGAGCAATGAGAGCTTTCGCGGACTTATTAATATCATGAATAAAGGGTAAAAGTAAATAAATAAGTTGTCGAAGCAAACATCTCTGTTGACAGTAAGTGGCCAATGCTCAAGTTGAAATTTCATCGCATTGTAGAACCAATGTCGTTAGCCTGCTCTTATGAAAGAGCTTACGCAGCGATGTTGACTCGATACATCAAAACTGTGTTTGTACTTTAGATTACTGGTAATCTAGAAATATATGTTGCGTGAGTACATTTAAAAAAATAAGTCTATATCTTACACAAATGTATAATCTCAACGTGCTGTGCTACATAGAAAGATGCAAACCGGTTCGAGTAATTCATAAGGCTAAAATCCTACCACAACGACATCCCTATGCCCCCATATCGAGCGTACATTGCTTCTAGTGCTTAGCTCATCAGCACGACATGAGCTGGAGGTAAGCGTAGGAGAGCAGTTAGGAAACGCAATAAGTTTGATTTACAGTAGAATTAATTTCGATGTCGGTCATACAAGGTAAAAGACCTCAATATATGGTAGGATGGTCCTTGCTGCTCCGAGAGGATTCATTGTCGAAACAAGAGGCATATCACAAGGATCTAGTACAACCAGAATTGAAAATCCTTCCTTTGGTAAGCATTGTCCTAAACTAGCGTCGTACTGGATCAACTACATCACCATGTTAAAAATCCAACTCCTAAAAGCTTTGTTAAACTCTAAACTCTCCGTTCTGCAGTGAGCTACAGCAAGTTGGTCCACGAAACTAATCCAAAAACAGAATGGAATGGAAACAGTTTGCATGATTGTATTGATTAAAGACAATTAAAGCATTCTTTTGCTTACCAATTGATTTTTGTTGCCTTATCTTAGTGTCAGTTTGATCATCATTGTTATCTCATGGATGAGTTGGATGCTAGAGATCTGGACCTTGGGATGTGATTTCGCGAAGTTCCATATATGATGCATTGGAATATTGATCACATGCCACTGCGCTCCACATACTAGGTCATACCAGATAGTCATTGCTATCAGTTTACCATCGTAAAATACAGGTGCACCAACATCACCCAGGCAAGGAGGGGTCAAAATTGCCTTGATCCACATATTGCGATCCGTTACGTTAGACAGTGCCTCGTCGGGGTAAGAGCCTACGTACTGCAGCATATTCCACTCCATTTTGCAATCTTTCTAATCAGATACTTTCATCTATCCAATTCGAAGACGATGCTTCTCCTTCTGTACTGATTCGATGCCGTATCCGGTATGTTCCAATCTCGCGAAAAGCGAAAGACTGAACTCTTCCTCAATGTGAGCTGGTGGAGTGAATATATATATTCTCTGACTTCAAAATAACTTCCAGCAGAGCAAAATCAGTCCCTGTATCGGCTTTCACGTCGAACGCTGGGCCAAACAGCACACGAGCTACTGTGCTGCTGCGTAGGCCTTCGTTGTTACTAAAGGTTTTTGTTTGTCTTGCAAAACACTAATTGATTTGATGGGTATGAACTCTTTCACATTACTATTGTACATCAATACATAGTGTTCAGCAGTGACTACGCACTTCGAAGACATAAAGAAGTCAGTGCAAACGCGTTTTCATTCCCTCGGATGAAATGCAACGACGGAAATTACATAACGTATATTGTCATGGGACTGGATTGCTTCTCCGTTTTGAAATCGATTCTCATCGCTTCGACTCATTTTTCCCATCAAGCCCTTCGCGTCGAATGCTTAAATTTAGCTATCAAAAGCAAAAAATGGTTTGTTTCTTGAATGGTACAGACGAAGATAGCAAGATGCCAGTGACTATGAAGAAGGTAACAACCGTCAAGATTGATATGTGTCAACGGAACATGTAGACGCGATAGCTTGTAGGCTTCTTGTCGTAGAAGCAAAACGGAGAATGGCGAGTGTTTTATGCCAACACTCAATGACGATACACTCGAGCGGTAAATGCAGCATATCTCGTATAATGTGTTGACCACCGATTACCTATGATGTTTGTTGCTAAAGAAGCATGATCTAAACACCTACAGCATCTCCTATGAATGCTTCGACTACACATCAAACTGGTGAAGACCAAGGTCTTTCATAAAATCAACGCAGTGCTCGGTATTCATATCAGCTGTATAGCTTTATACCCCGCAATGAAGGAAAATAAATCGTGCTCGAGTGGTTTAGCTCTTCATAAGACGCCATCACTTTGATACCAAGATCTACCTTGCAATGTATCGATTTCGAAAAGCAGAGTAGACTTCTTCGAATTTAGGCAGTTAATGATGATAGGTGGTTGCCCATTGGCTTCTCCTGGTCCTCCTGTAGCTTACTAGTGTCTTCTATTCGAGTGTCTTGACGCAATATTCGGTAACTAAATCTACCGGATCACCGACTGAAGATCTTGGTATCATCAACGGTATTTAATACAAGAGCCATGCATGTTAATTCGTGGGTTTCTCTGGTGGAGACATGCAAAATATCTTCGATTGATATATTCGTGAAACTGAAGATCTATCCCATAGTTGCTTTGTGTAGTGGTCTAAGCAAATAAATGCTCATCATCGCTCTATTATAGGCGCACGATTGCATGCTTGTCATGACTTTCACACTGAAATCACTAGACGCGATGGTCTTACGTACGGACACTTAAACTGAGTAGGCAGCCTACGAGTTACCATAGTTCATTTCACTTATCAAGTCGCTTCAGATAAACTACAAACCTTATTAACGATCAGCAGCATGATCTCGTAGTGCGTTCCCCCCTTGTTCACCATGTCTTCAATGAAGTTGTACAAGAGCTCCATCAGCTCCTTGGCAAAGTATAATACCAACGCTTCTTCCTTTCATAGTCAAAGTCCAACTTGTAGATGAAAGCGTGCTTGGTGCGATACAATAAGCTGTTAAAAAAAAGGTAAAGCTATCGGTCAATGCGCCGTTAAGCAAGTTGTCTGCGTTAAAGGTTTCGTGGCGTATGGTCGAACAATCACACTCGCTCATATTAACAATTGTATCGAGACTAGCTTATGACTCCACATCTAGAAAGCCGAAAGTTATAGTGGTAGCGGATATTTTTAGTTTGGGAAGTCGAAGCTCGATTCTGTCAGACATAAAGCAAGCTCGTTGTTCAGCTCGATCGCCAAAGGCAGGTGATTGTCTATATATAACGCCATGATGAAGTTCGTGTCAAGGACCAGCTCGTTCGCGATCAAACTATGATGTGTTCAAGCAGCAATGCCGCTGATACCCTTCAGGAATAGCTCATCAATCTTAGACAAGGTCGTGGAGTCCTAATTAAGGATAATAAAGTCGATGGCATCGACTCACTTGTCTTCATATTGAAAGAGTTCAGAAGAAGCTACTAAGCAAACCTCTAATCATGTTAATACTATCAACATGTTTGGCATCGCTAAGCCCACGGTCTTCATCATGGTATCTATCGGTTCTTTATCTTGGACCGAGACCAATTCAAGCGCTGCTGTCTCCGGGAACATGATTCAATTAAGCATGTAGTAGATTTGGAGGGTAAAGTCACAGGCTAGTATGGTCTTCGGTCTACTTAATCCAAAATGAAGAAACATTCCGTTTATAAATTCTTGATATAGTGTACTGCAGATAAATTTAGTAAGAAACAAAGATCTCATTTGCATTTCGTTTTGCTTGGTTCATTACCTTTGTCTAATTTCCATGGAGCTGCTTCAATTTACTTGATGGAGATAGGAAGTGGATAGTAGTAGTACTTCAAAGTGGTACTTCAAAGAAAGATGACATCCCTTCTTGTAGTTGAATATCTACTTCATATCTATCTCCAGTTTACGAATGCTACCTTGAAGGCGTTATAGCCTGTGCTTCCATAACCGTCTTCCACTTCTTCTCCTTCCGCATCAAAGCTGCATTCTCGGCCTGTAGTAGGATGGCACGCACGCAAGACCGCTTTACTTTTACTTGTCTGATCCTACGATCATGTGACGATTTCGAAGTTCAAGGCTTCACCTATGCTACGAGCGGCAACGACTAGTCACCTATGCTTTAAGCATGTGCAAGGCCTACATAAGAGAATTGTCTGCTTTCAATGCATATCTGCGAGAAAATAGACAAGTCTTTAAAAGTTTCTACATTGGAAGAGGGTGCTTTCTTCCATTTTCGCATGCAAAGTTTTCTAAAGTTGCTAAGAAGACATTATATCGATCTGTGAAGCCTTCTTTGGACCCTCAAACCGAGCTGCAGTGGTACGCGGGTACATCAATCAGGTTTCCTGAATGAATCTGATCAAACCAACAGATGCAAGCAAGTACTTCAACGCTTGCGCTGATTAGATGTCCTGGTTGCAGGAGTGAAAGAAGGATCAAGCTTTAGCTTGACTGTATCTGCCTCAGAAACGAATTTTTTTAACGTCGTACACAGCAGCGTTCTATTACTGTAAACTTTTACGCATCGTTGTCGAGAAGCATGATTCGTAGACAACTACCCCTACTTGCTCGCCCTACCTTGTGATATTGATGCTGACGTGCGAATGCAGTTTGCTTGAAGAAGTACTGCATTTCTGAATGTCAAAAGGGATTCTGAGGGTCACAGAGTCGAAGTTGAAGTACGGAACCGCCAGGTCCGACATGCTTTGTACACTCTACGAACCGGCATCACATAAACTCGATACAAATCCCAGACGCTCGATCCTGTCAAGATTCGGGGGATACTTTTAGCTAGTCATCCGTGGCGTGTGTACGTACATGGTTTCAGCGTACTTCTTTTATCCTGGTAGAGCCCAGCAGGTATGGTGCAGGCACAAGAGTTCAGAAGTGGTTGAACTTTGAAACATCTGTCGGAAATCTTGCTCATGTCGTGGCTATGCGCGACCAGGCAAGGAAACTGTCAGCGATAGGCACCTACTTTTGGAAGAAAGAGGAGACGAGAGCGTAGTTTCAGAAGAGCTATTGGCTGAAACCATAGCTTCTTCTCATTGCAATCGGATGAAACTGAAAAAAGATGTTCCGGTGCCGGTTCTTCAGTTCTGTGCTACCTTGCCCTTTACCCACAATCTTTCCTTCTTTCCGGAAATTTAGATACGTCTATACCTTACTTGGAATCCCATGTCTTTGCAAAGGCAATCATTCAAGCAGTTTGTCGAATGTACTTGCCACAGGCACCGCAGCAAGATTTCTTTTTGCTGCACGCAAGCCTGATCTCGACAAAAAAGTTAACGTCGATCGTGTCCACGTCCGACGTGGCTGCAGACACCCCAATCAGCCGTTGAGTCAGCTTCGTTGTAGAGAGCCGACTCGAGCTTTTTTGTCATCTAGCCTTCGGCATCTACTCGATCACAAGTACCTGAATTCCGCCGACGAACACGAGTACAATCGTCGGGATACCGAATGAAACCCATGTCGCCACCCGTGTCCTCGTCTTACTTCTAAATTTAGCAACTTCAAAATTGCACTTCCTGTACCCGGTTGAAACGAAGACACATGGTTGAACCACGGTGACGTGAATCGTCTCTGTATTCCAAGACATCGGCGGAAATCCTATGGTATCTCTATCGTCCCGCATTAACCTGCCGCATTGAAGTAGCTTCATGCCACATCTTCAACCAGGAGTAAGCGCCCGGTTGTGATTTGCCCATTTTAAGTTCGAACGCTTCTTGCACACTTGCCAGACGACGTTCCTGTCGGCAAGCACCGGTTTCCGATAAACACGATACATACCACGCGTCTCCTTCGTGTGCACACCATTAACCTTTCCAATCGACAAAGCCATGACGTCGCTTGCTTCCAATGCGGCAGCGTTGCCACCACCGCCGCCATCTCTCCTCCGTTCGCCGCAGCTTTCCACATCCGCTGCCCCGAACAATGCGCCTCCGACACTCCCAAAGCTCCAGCTTCCGCTTAAACTCGATGCAAGCTCGCCTCTCCGCGCATCTTCGACGCACTTCTCTGCCTCGTTTCCGACTTCCACCTCGATGGTACAACAGGGGTACAGTAGCCAATCACCGTCTTCCCCGAACGGATTCTCGCAGCTCCTCCAGGCCGTCGAGTACGCGCAGTACCGTCAATCGGCATCCCAAGTGCTTCCGACGGGCAAACGCAGTCGATCCGAGTCATATCCGCTACCATCACTCTACCGCGACTCGAGTTCCAGTGAGCGCTTGTTTAAGTATGCTCGAACGACGTTGCCTTCCATGAACATGATCAGTTCCTTGCCGCGCCAGTCCATGTCTCTCTCAGCACCGTTGGAATCCACTTCCTCTGCCGTCGCGCCACTCCCGCGTCCGACTTCTCCGACGGAAACGTCCAGTGGATCGGTTTGGGAAACGGTTCTTCGAACGGGTGAGTTTCCGTCCGAGCTGTGCCTGTCCGAGAACAACAGTGGGCAGGACGACTCGTCAGAAGATCGCGACGGCAGCCCTCGCGACATGGTCCGTGGACGATGGACCTTCCAAGAAACGGAGCGAGCGCAGACGCTCATTCACCAAGTCGAAAGCGGACTTGTGAAGCTTCCGGTTGGCATGTCTGCACGTCAGTACTTGGCCGACCACTTGAACTGTGATCCGATGCGCGTAACCAAGAAGTGGGGAAACCTCCAGTACCGACTCGGCGGTGCTGATGAAACGAACGATGCGCATCCGCACATGAGTATTCGTCATATTATGAATGAAAACGGTGAGCCCCAGACATCCAAAGAAAAGAAGCCGGCTGTGCGAGCACTCAAGCGGTCAGACTACTCGCAACACCGAGTCGTCCGCAGCGGCAGATGGTCAAGCGAAGAAGAGACGTACGCGAAAGCGATGATCGAGGCCTTTAAGTCCGGATACCTTCCTCTCCACGGGAATGTCAGCCTTCGCAAATTTTTATCAGAAGTATTAATTTGCCATCCCATGCGTATCAGTAAGAAATTCGTCGGGTATGTCCGAAAGTATCATTGGTACCGCATCGCCGCGCGCGAGTGTGACCCGTCCGCTCGGCGGGAGGCGCTAGAGCATTTGTGCCAGTTGGAGCGCAAGTTCTGGTCAAGTTTACAGCAGACGGGGGAGTTCCCGCCGGCCCCTCGATCGCCCAACGTCCTGTACAAGTGAGCTCATGGGTCGAGTGCCTTACATGTTGTGTATGGAGGTGAATAATAATGTAGTGTCTTTGCATCTTGGTATTTGTATGTGGTGCGTTTTTGCAATTTACAAAGGACCTGTGACGATTTGTAGAATCAGACACTCAGGTGCGAATTTGTAAAGCTTGTTCCTTGTGCGTCGGATAATGCGGATGCACCAGGTACATCGATCTCGATGGCGAAAGAGATTGGTGCTAGTGTCCGTTGCAGGTGGAGTGTCTGCATTAGGCTACTCTCACTGGCATGAACAGTTTGATACGAACTCTCAGGCATCGAGCATGCCGTTAATGCTTCGATCGACTCGTGTGATCGCGAATGGCATGCAGCGTCGATTGCCACAAGGAGAAAACTATGCAAGTAGAATGGTACAACAAATACAGGAGATGCCATGGGATGAGATCTATCAGAGACCTCGCGCGAAACTCACTGCTCTTGCAGCAGAACACATCACAGACACGATCTACGATCAGCAGGAAGGTACTAGATGGACGGAGCTCTTACGATCCCTAGTCTATCAAGGTGCTATCGAGATTCTATTCCAGCACTTTGCATTGAATCAACCGACGGACCGGTTGCAGCTACAGCGTCAAGTAGCCTGCTTGACGTGGTTGCTCGGCGTGACAAGTAAATGGGAGCCGGATGATGTCACTAGATCCCGCTCCTTGCATATTCCTTTAGCATCCGTAGGCTCTGCTTTATACCATCTAGATCAACAGAACACACTTGGTGCCTCTGACTGGTTAAGACTCGGTGACTTGCTCATGCGCCTACAAATTCGTACTGAAGAGGAGGATTCTCTAGCATTTACTACCTCCTCTCGATCGAGTCTTCCGTTTGAACTAGGTGCAGAAGGTTTCACGCACTTGCTGTCTTCGTCCTTACCACCTTCTATTCAACAGTTTAGTCTCTGGGCCTTGTCCTACATGCTGCAAGGCGTCCTATCGTCTAAACATGGTCACAGTCGCCACGTCTCTCCTTTCTTCGCTCCTGAAACAACAGCCAACGTCCTGAACCTTTCTCCATCTAACATGCGACTGCAGTTGAGAGCAGCAGAGTTGCTCGATCTGATCTTACAAGCCGTAGCTCAGAACGCAGCATCAGCTACATCCGATATGCTAGATCACTACTTGGACAAGATCCAAATATGGATGCAAAGCGATCGTTCTGACCTGCAGCTCGCTGCCGCTAAGTGTCTTCGAACGATGACAGAACACCCAGTCTGTCGCAAAGCTCTGTTCGACTCACCAGAGACCATGCAAGCACTCTTCCACTGCACCCGTAGCCTCCACGAACGTCAGCAGACACTAGCGAAAGAAATATTGCTATCCAAAGACCTCGATATTCAAGAGCAAGTTTCTCGTGTTTTTAGAAACTTGTGTTTATCGACCAAAGATGCAGACTATCTCATGGAAGCCTTTCGAGACGACGATGGTGAAGAAGCGACGGCCGTGTGGGAATCGAAGCGGACGCTACCAATGTCCAAGGCACTACGTGGTGCTCAAGACGTGACAGATCTGCCTGTCATCGGTGCAGATGAATATAACGCCAGTACACAGTTCGGATGGGTCGACATCCTCACGTCTTGGACAGGTAGCGACCGACCCTGCATCAGGTCCGACGCGATCGACAGTCTCTACCATCTCGCAGCACCGCCCCTCTCCGATGTCGCTCAAGGTGACCACGTTACGTTAGATAATAGACAGTTACATATCTTGCAGGCTTGGCTCATGAGTATGCTCCAGCGTGTACGTAACGAGTCCGAGGGAGGTGAACTGCTTGCTGTCCAACAGCTCGAAGCTATTGCACAAGTCTCGGACGACTTCACACCAGGAAATGAGCGCATTCTCTTTAACCCAGCAGTTGTCGACGCCGGTGTTGATGCTCTCGCGACTCTGGCAGAGACACATCATGACCAGTTACTTCGGGAAGGAGCTGTTCCTCTCTTAGCACTACTAGGTATCTCAGCTCCACGTTCACCAGAGGATGGATATGACATTCGAACGCAATGTGCTCGTGTCCTGGCGAATTTGTCTGCTTCGAGCTGTCATCAAATAGAACAAATATCGTATAAGAGACGAGAGGAGGATGAAAAGGATATTGAGGTGCAGCTACAGCAGACTGTTAGTGGACGACGCTTTTGGCATTTGATGCAGAGGTGGTGGGATCTAGATTTAGATCCGATCCGTCGATCCAACTACTTTCGAGCAGTACAGAATACAGAAGCGTATGTGGATGGAAAGAAGCGTGGACATGTCGTTAAAGACGTGTACCATGAAGGCGTCCATCCTATCTTGTCACCGACGATGATCGCTCGGAAGCAGGTCGAACAAGATGCAAGTGACGAAGAGCCATCGGCAGACTTGGATGTCGTCTTTGTCCATGGACTTCGAGGTGACCCGTTCGGTACGTGGCGTACAGATATGAACGAGCCGCTTTCATCTACTAACGACGTATGGCCGGATACACTATTATCGCCTGACTTGGTGGACAATCACGGTATTGAAACGAGGATCGTGACACTTGGATATGAAGCAAATCTAGTTAGTTGGTCCAGTCCATGGCCAGCGTTGACACTACAGGAGAGAGCGGGTGTGATGTTAAATGCTTTATCTGCTGCCAACATCGGCAGTAGACCAGTCGTCTTCGTAGCCCACTCGATGGGCGGTCTCCTGGTTAAGAAGATGCTACTACTGGCTGCTCAGAGTCAAGATAGAAACCTAACGTCTTTGATACACAACACACTCGGCACCGTTTTCTTAGCCGTCCCGCACTTTGGATCGGATCTCGGTGGCTACATGGGTGGCTCCGAATCCGTTCGATCGATGCTGCGAGCGCATCCGGCATTAGAAGATCTGTGTGCGCCACGTCACGACGGTCGTCTGGAGCAACTGAACGACTCATTTGCAGCACTGAATATTAGTTGCATTAACTTTGGTGAAGAGAAGGCATCTCCGTTGGGTTTTGGTATCTCCGCCATGGTTGTCAAGCCAGAATCCGCCGATCCAGGTATCGGCAGCTTCCGTACGATACCTGACTCGGACCACATGACTATATGTAAAGCCAAATCAGAGGATTCGCCGTTATATCAAGAAGTACGTAACTACATACTGAAATGTGTGGATAATGCACGCAGACAGCAATAGACGCAGTGGTAGTTTTGTCATCTTCCTATTAAGCTTCCACATAACTTCAATACTACCAACCAGTTTGTTTATTTTAATACAAGACAAATACTCTATATTTGTATAGTTGATGTATGTAGTATTTTAGTGGAACTTGGCATACAGAATCATTGGCCGGTGGACACTTGGGCACGATGACAGCGGATGCAGCAGTGGCGATGCCGCTCATGGGAAAGAAGATGAAGCAACAGCTTGGTGGACGTGCCAATGAGGCAGCTGCAGCGGCAGTGTCCGACTTTGCGAAACGTCAGATGGCCAAGATGGGCTGGACGGATGGCAAAGGCCTTGGTAAGAATGAGCAAGGGATTAAATCCCACGTGCGTGTCAAGCAGCGTGAACAGAATGCTGGAGTGGGTGTGGAAAAAGTCGCTGTAGAGGAACAGTCCTCCCAGTGGTGGTATGGCGCGTACGACAAATTGGCTGGTAAAATCCAAATCGATGCGAGTGACGAGGAAGGCGAGACGAAGAAAAAGAAGGATAAAAAGAGTAAGAAGAAGCGCAAGCGAGAAGCAGAAAGCAGCTCAACCAAGTTCAGCATTCCAACAGATGAAGAGCTCTTTGCAGCGACAGGTGGAAAGCTCTATGGCCGACGTGCCTATGGCTCTTGCACTGGCAAGCTAAAGCGCGATGAGATGCACGTCGCCGGTGTTTTGATCAAAGAGAAGACGACAAAGGTCGAAGGTGACAAGAAGGAGAAGAAGAAGAAAGCCAAGAAAAGCAAGTCGGCATAAAGTTGTAGTTTACTTTTGAATATAGGTATGTTTTGTCCCATCAACTTTCCAAATGTATTTATATATCATGCATCTATCCTTCCTCAGCGTTGGTTCTCCAATCGTTCAATGGCAAATCGAATCATATAGATCCAATTTTCCACCTCTGCCTCGCTCTCGACAGCCACATAGAACGCTCGTCGCTGGCTCATCAAAAACCGACCTTTAGTCCACTCCACCACCTCTACTTTGAAGCAGTGGTCCCGTCCTGCCAGCTCTGGGTCACAAGCTTCCACTCGTGCATGATGTAAGAATAGAGCTGTGCTTCTTCCTAGTTGAGACCCGCTCATTTCTTCCGTCTGCAGCAACAGCCTCGAGTCTTGTAGCACTGCGTATCGACGTTTCCACATCTTGGCATTCGCTAGTCCCTTGACATTAAGTTTCGCGAAGAAACTGCGGAACTTGCGGACGTTTACATGTCCAGACTTGAGTCGTTGGAACGTCGGTAACGTTCGTACAGGTGATCGTGACGTATGAGTTGCATTCAACGCCTCAGGAGACGACGTTCCACTACGGGACGAGTCAATCATCTGGATATCAACACGCAAAGCAATGTGCTTCTTGGCGTTCATCCGTTCACTAAAGAGCATTCGCAACTGCTTTTCATGCTGCTCTCGCGCATCCGTCACGCGCGCCTGGAGCTTATCTACTTGACCACATAGCATCTGACCTCGCACAGCATCTTGCATGAACCCATGACCAAACTCGAATTTACGTCGAAGGCCAGTAATCGCATGTGCCTCTCGCTTCACTGGTCGTATCATGCCGAGTCGCTCCAACTCTTCCAAGTCCTCTGAGAATTTGTTCGCATGCGCCTTGATCGGACACGCTTCACGCAGTATCTCGTCATCAAACACAGGTCCGATGACACTCGCTGTCTTCATCAGTATGCGTTGGGAAGCCGTCAAAGTGTCCAGCATACTCGCCAGTATGCTCTTCACAGCCGCAGGTGGATGCAACGCGACACAGTGCTTTAGGTCAGGTGAAGCGACTTGAGTGTGTGGTAAGAACAAGGACAGAACTCGATGCTTGTGCTTCCCGTCCTTACTCTTCGTCGGCGTGCTGCATCCAGTCGTGTGTTCCAAGCTAGGTTTCCGCGTCGCCGAGAGGGCGTAGCATCCACAGCAATGCCGCACTTCATGTGCCGATCCACCAGCAATCTTACGACGGCAAGCCTGCGGCGTACACGCTTCACAAAAGACATATCCACAGCATTTACATCTTCTCTTCTCCTTCGTTTTCAAAGGAACGTGACAATGGAAACACGAGTGAGCTCGATGCTTATCTCCCCATGGCTCCTGCACTATCAACTTACAAGTCTGTCGCTGTTCATCTACTTGGACGACTCCTTGGTTCCGCAAGTCGTTCACCACCTCCTTCAAGAACAAAGGACTGCCTTGACATCTAGATACAAGCAATTTCAAAAGATCAGCAGGGACACTCTGTACATCCAAGAGTTCTCGTGCTAGATCTTCCACTTCAGCTGAACATAAGGCTTCGAGATAGACGTGCTCACTCGCATGCAACTGCCGCAGTGCACGTAGTCTCTTGCCGAATGAACTAGACTCTGTATGTTCATTCAACGCTCGAGCTGGTGGACGTGTTCCGAGGACCACGAGGCAATTGGTAAAGTACCTCGCGACGATCGTTGCGACTGTCCAGGATGCAGCATCCAAGTGCATCGCGTTATCCAGACAAAAGATAGTCACTCGTTCCCGAGACATGGCATGCAGAGCACACAGGAAGAGGACACCTCGGAGGTCTAGATCGTCTGGTGTCCAGTCCAAGTCGTCCTGGTTCTCATCCGAGACAGACCTCTCTCTCCTCCCTCGTTCCAAGTCCGCTTCCAACAACTCCATAAACCACGAAGCTAGCTCTCCTTCTGCTTGACTAGTATCCCTCTGGTTACCAGAACTCGACTCTCCTGTCGTGTCCTCCATGTCGCTTCCAAAGATAGGAGACAGGACATGCGCGTACTGGATGAGCGTCGTATTCGGAGCAGACCCACTGATGATCTGTCTCTTCATGAAATTCGCGACACGTGCTTTCCGCTGAGCTTCCGTTTCTTCCTTGAGCTTCCTTGGAGACCTCTTATTGGGAACCTCGCTCTCTTCCGTTGCTGCTTGTGCCACAAGTTCAGCCCAGACAGCGTACGGCTGTCGAGTGGAGAACGCACTCGCTGTAGCTTGGAAGACACGATACCCTCCTGCCTCTGGACTCGCCAGGGTCGATCGCAACAGGACGCTCTTGCCAATACCTGCTCCGCCCTCTAGCACAAAGGCTCCTCCAGGACTATACCGATTGATCCGAGAGCTCTTATCAAGTAGAGCTCGCCGGACGTTGAGGAAACTATCGCTCATGATAATAGCGTCCGCATCTAACGACGTCTGCTGCTGCGTACGACGACTGAGCTTAGTTTGAGCTTCGCGCACTTGGATGCAGTGCATGGCTTCCAATAAATTACTGATCTGCTTCGGCTTGCTTTGGGATGCTGGAAGTGCTACGGCAACGCTCCTATCTCGTACGTTCGTCTTGGACGCAACGAGGTAGTCGACGAGGATGGACATACGAGGGTATGGTCGATGGATGTTAACGCTGTCGTTCTTGCCTTTCACCATGATCTGCGGACGTGACTCGAAGAGAAGTGCGTGAGACGACCGACGCTCGGTCGTTTCGTCTGTGATCACACCGCCATTCTCCGTCTTGGCCTTTTGCATCAAACGAGCACTTAGATTGACAATGTTGCCTAGGATCGTGTACTCTCGTCTGTTGCCTTGGTGTCCGACGATCCCACAGAACGCAACACCAGTTGTGACACCAACTGACGCTCGGAGTTGGAGTGGCGCTAATGCGGCTCGGATAGCGAGACTTGCCAAGATGCCACGTACAGGATCATCTTCGTGTGCGACTGGTGGTAATCCAAAGGCAGCGATGACCGTGCTGCCTTTATCGTCCACTAGGAACTTATTTATCGTGCCTTCATACTCATATACGCACGCTTGGACACGTCTGAAGGCTTCATGCAGCCGATGGACACCTGCGACGTCTAGCATATCCGCTAGATCTTCATCGCCAAAGCCAAGATTAATAAAAAGGACCGTCACGTCTCGTATTTCCGATCCCCAGAACTCGTCCTGAGCATCTAGATATGGCCACACAGCTCGAGGGACATACTGCTGCATTCGTAAGTGTAGCTGAGCATCGTCACGTGTGAAGGACGCACGCCGAGAACAGATTTTTATAGCTTCACGCACACTTTTGATCTTGTAAAAGTTTCCAGTGGATGCCTGGATGGCACTCGCATCGACAAACTGACGTAGATGGTTCCAGCAAGCAGAGGAACAGATGACGTCACCAGGTTCTGCCTGGTGCTCAGACTGGAACGCTTGCTCTAGTGCTGGACCGACGGCAATGCACTCGATACGATTGATTGCACTATCGGACTCACCTCCGAGGTGAGCAAACGTTGCGGCACCGAGACCGATGCCCATCTTGACACTCAGGACGACACCTGGTGCTAAGTCCGCTTCGTGCAAGTAGCTCTGAACTTTTAACGCTGTCTGGACACACCGTCGTAAGCACGTTTGCAATGAATCGTGCTTGTTCTCTCGCCAAAAGACTAGGATGGCATCTCCTGCGAACTTGAAGACGTCTCCACCGGCACTCGAGATGAGACGTAGGAGCTGCTCAAAGTAGGAATTCAAGTGCTTGCTGAGCATCTCTGCGCCGACGGGACCTCTTGCAGCGAGTGACTCAGTCATGGCCGTGAAGCCTGAAACGTCAGCAAACATGGACACGACTTGGGCAGTGTGAGTTTCTGGAAGTTGCGGCGTTTGCGTCTGTTGCTCCAAGTGACTGCGGACGATTGCTGGTAGGTAGGCCGTGAGACGCATGTCGAGCTCTTTGTGCATTCCTAGCGAGTGACTAAGCGGACTGGACGACTTGACAGGAGACTTGGCCGTCGTCCGTGGCTGTATCGACACTGGGGACGGTATGGATATGTCTGAGGCAGGCATCTTATCACCGGTGCTTTGCGTAGTATGTGAGAAAGATGGCAAGTGTGGTGCTTCCTCAAGTGCTAGATCGACAATGTGCTCAGATGATCTGGGCAGTATGACGAAAATACTTCTGAAAGTCGTGAACGGAACCACAGTTCAAACGGAATTTTTTCAGCGTTCGTTTTCGTTTTTATCGACTGAAGATGCAGCTACTTGCGGCGCGTTCAGCAGCGACGGGATGTTCGTAGAGCTGAAAAAAGATTATAGCGCTGCCCAGGACAGTCGAAAATAGAAAATGGAAGCTTAAGCGTACGTTCCTCGTTGCTCGATCGCCTTTTGTTTCTTGTCGGAAGATGCCGGGGACTGTTTAACGCTTGCAAGGGCGTCGAAAGATGGTGCTTGATGGCGTGTAGCAATGTCGAAATCTCCTTTGTGTGGCTTTCAGTACCCAAGTGTAAGTAGCTGCTGTCGTCCTTATCTCAATGCTACGTTCAGATGGCGTTGACCGGTCGATGTACCTTCAGCTGGTACAGTGCACGGGGATGGAATAAAAGGAATCGAAGGAATGCTCCGTGAAGGGGCACCAACGCACTTCAAGAACGAAAGGATCGAGGAGACTTCCGATTCACTTAAGTTCAGTATAAACGTCTAAAGTGAACCCATTCAAGTCAGTACCACGCATGTCAAGCGCGAATGCAAGCTTTCGGAAGGACATATAGCGTCCTCTACACGCACTTAAAAGGCTACATGCTATTAGGATAACAGCTATGTCCTAGAAGAATAATATAATGAAACGGAAGTAGCAATAGCTTCAGCTATTCTTTCGTTTAGTGTCGTCACTTTGCATGCAGCTTTCGAGTGTCGGAGCTTGATCTTCGATATCCGTTCAGTCATGTCTGGGCATACCTTGACGTTTGGCCTTCCAACAAACATCTACGGAAACCTTGCAAACGAACGACAACGAAAGGCGACGATCGACATAAAGTAGATCTTGATAATCCAACGCCATACGAACGCAAGTCAATACTCGCCAATTCTGACTTGTTCCTTATCTCAACTACGTCGCCATGCAGATATCTCGTCCTTGGCTTCTTGCGAAGGTCCAACGTGCTCATGCTCGAACTCGTACCGGATGCGACAGCCTTGTATCCCACAGTCAAAGTCAGGTTCCTCCGGTTCGACATCCGCTTTCGGTGTTTTAGGAGCTTTCGGAACGCCCGCCTCCACTCGCGTTTTCGAAAGGACATTGCACATGTGTAGCCAAGGTAGAACACGAGCTTCGTAGAATGTGCTCGCTTCTTCTGAGAAAGCGGTTGGAGGCACAGAACATGTATCAATGAGCCTTCCATCTCGAAACGCAGCTACACTAGGTCTACTATGCACTTTTAAATCTCGCAATTGATCCATGTCACGACTATTCTCAAGACGAGTAGCAACTGTATAGAACTTTGTCCCGAGGTGTGTACGAGCTGTGGCTGCGATGCAATCATGGAGAGATTTGAGCTGTCCGTCCGAGAGTTCATGACTGTGAATGACACAGATACGAGGGATGGAAGGCTTTTGTGTCAATTCTTGGACGAGTTGGTCCACAGATAAAGAAAGGATGATGCCATACCCTTCTGAAGCATGCTGGACTGCCTCTTGCAACTGCGCACGGCGAGCAGCCATGAGCTCATCCATGCCAAAGTCATCGTCACTAAAGTCCGAGTCGCTGTCTTCAATATCCAGCGTGTTCAAAGCAAGACTCGCAGCCTGTACAACATCCGTATGTGGCTGTTCGACCGTAGTAGGAGGTTCAAATAGCTGTTGTCGCTGTCGAACGGCACTAGAGGACGGATCATGCTTTGTCAATAGACTCTTGAGTTTCATCGCTTTATGGTACTCGTGCTCATCCCGTTCGCAGCAGGAAGCTAGCGTCGGGTCGAACGCCAAGTACTCTGCGTCATGCTCATGCCTATGTTCGTCTGAAGACGCTCGTGCCGCCGCCGACGCACTTGACCCCGGTAACGTCGTTGCCATCCTTCTCCGGACGCGCAGTCTGTGTCAGTATATCATCGATTACGCGATCTTTTCTTTTTCCTATCATTGGCCAAAATGCGTCGAAAAGAAGCGAAATGGTTGGTGGAAAAGACTCGATAGCTCTCCATCCAATCGACATTCTGTCTGCTGGACCGAGTACGAGTGGAAGCTGTTGGTCGTGAGCATCCACGAAAGCACATTGTCCATTTCGCTACGGGTAGAGGTGTCGTAGCTGCATTTGACAAGTCAACTTGCTGGTGTAGTTTGTTGGAGTAGATAGATAGAAATTCATCGAAACATCATGGCTATGACGCGCCAGCTACTGCGTATGCGAGTCCCGACGTCATCGGCGCGCATGCTGCAGCTCCAGCGAGCTACGTATCGACCAAAGACATCTTCAATTGAAACTCGCTCACTCCTTCGTCCTTGCATCCAACAACGGTGGAAGAGCTCGATGCCACAGTACATGCATGACGAAGAAGCTGGACAGGATGCTCCAGTACGTCGGCTACAAGTCGCCGACTGGGCAGACCGTGCACGTACGATGCCACCTCGGTCAAAACTCCAGCCTCAATCGAGCGATTTAGTCTTCACAGAGGAGCTCGGTAGCATTGAGAAGGTGTCTAAGCCAGCTCGAAACGGCATGACGAAGGAAGAAGTGGATGAATGGTTAGCTGAGTACGAGATTCCGGAACAGGAGCTAGCGAAATGTAAGACGCAGGATGAAATCGACCACGTACGAGAACTTTATGCTCGTCAACTACGTCTCGAATGCTCCATCTATGAAATGGCGATGGAAAAACGAGAAATGGCGACGAATAGAATGAAAGAGATCGGTCGATCGTCTGAGTCTGCACCTGGCCAGCGACTGATTCGAAGCTGGATGGAACCTGCGCGGGACTTTATCGCGAATGAACAGAAGCGGATTAAAAATGGTCTGCGCAGTACCGACAGCAACGTCTACGGTGCAGCGCTCATGCTTCTACCGCCCGACATTATCGCCGCCACTGCCATGAACGTGATGCTGAATCTCTGTCTAACGGAGCCGAATGGCGTCAAGTTCATCAAACTAGCATTGGGCATGGGAAAAGCTGTGCAGGATGAAATCATTGTCAAGAAGGAAGCAGCAGCGAAGCGGAATGTCGTGGCACGCAATTTGCAAGGAGAAGATCCGAGCGAACGGCATTACCTCGCGATGACGAGGAACATGGAGAACGACAAGTTGATAAAAAAGATGTATGAGTACAACGAGGACGTTGGTGGATGGGATAAACGCATTAGTCTCAAGGTCGGTGCAGCTATCATCGACTGCATCCAACGCTCGTGCTTCGTCCCGAGCTCGGGCGATAAGAAGGAGCTGGCGTTCGAGCATGACTACGTGTTCGAGCGCAACCGTCGGTCTGGTATCATCAAGATCCACCCCGAAGTCCCAGCCATGATCCTCGGTCGATCCGTCGGTCGCAACGTCTTACCCTGGACAGCACGATACCTTCCGATGCTCGTGCCGCCAAAGCACTGGGATGGCGTCGTGAACGGTGGGTACTTGAAACTCCACACGAAGGTGATGCGGCAGCGAGACCAAGCGTGGCAGATGGATTGTGTCAAGCGCGGCCACATGCCCCAGCTCTATCGCGCGCTGAACGCACTAGCGGAAGTCCCGTGGGTCGTGAACAAAGACGTCTTGAACGTCGTCCTGCAGGTGTGGGAAGACGGAGGTGGATTCGGTGACTTGCCGACACGTACGAACATGCCACAACCAGAGTGGAAGGACGAATATGCAAACGATCCGGTCAAGCGTGAAGCGTTTGATAAGAGACAGAAAAAGGTATTTATATCTCTTTTTTATTTCAGAGAGCATCATAATCAAGCCCAGGAGTTGCTCTCCTACAGCTTCTGGGTTCAAACTGTATGCTAAAGCAATGGACGAGTGGAGATATGACAAGAGGATAGATCCTTTCAACTCGCTAGTTGGGTATCTGGCTCTTCCTCCACCTTCCGACATGCCTCCATCTCTTGTATATTCATTCATTAACTTTATCCTTCTATAGGTTCAACAACATAATGCTGAGCTCCATTCTCTCCGATGCGATACACTCTACAAGCTCCAAGTAGCAGAAGAGTTCCAAGATGAAGAAGCCATCTACTATCCGTACAATATCGACTTTCGAGGTCGAGTGTACCCCGTGCCTCCGAATCTTAATCACCTTGGCTCTGATCTCTCTCGCTCGCTCCTCATCTTCCGCGACCGGAAACCTCTGGGAGAACAAGGTCTCCGGTGGCTCAAGATCCACCTTGCCAACGTCTTTGGTGTCGACAAGTGCTCCTTTGATGAACGAGTGCAGTTCGCGGAAGAGTCGATGCACAAGGTGAAGCAAGCTGCCGAGAATCCGCTTGGAAATGACGAGTACAGTCGGTGGTGGCAAGAAGCAGACTATCCGTTCCTTGCCCTCGGCGTCTGCTTTGAACTGAAGCGAGCGATGGAGTCGCCGGATCCGACCAAGTATGAGAGCAACATCCCGGTCCACCAGGACGGATCCTGCAACGGTCTACAGCACTACGCCGCCCTCGGTCGAGACAAACTCGGTGGAGAGCAAGTCAACCTTGTCCCGGGAGAACGACCTGGAGATGTCTACGCCGGAGTGGCGAGACAAGTGGTGGAAAAGGTCGAGAGAGATGCGAACATTGAGCTTCCGTTCGATGGTCCACCACCAAAGGCCGAGAAAATTACCGAGCTAGACACAGAAGAAGAGAAGGAACGGAAACGGAAAGATAAGGAGCTTCTGGATCTCTACAACAAGAAGGAAGCAGCGAACTTTTTACTCGGCACGATCACGCGTAAGGTCGTGAAGCAAACGGTCATGACGAGTGTCTACGGCGTGACGTACATTGGTGCTCGAAAGCAGATCATGGCTCGATTGGAAGAAGTGTTTCTCGATAAGGATGAACTGCTCGATCAAGAGATGGAGCAGAAGATCTACCAGGCAGCATGCTACGCGGCGGACTTGACCATGCAGAGTATGGGCGACTTGTTTACGTCGGCAAGAGGCATCATGGCGTGGCTCGGCGACTGCGCTGCAAAGGTCGCACAGAATGGTCAGGCCATGTCCTGGGTGACGCCACTCGGTCTGCCGGTTGTGCAGCCATATAAGCGAAACTCATCGCTACAAATCCGTACCAAGGTCCAGAACGTCCTGCTCGTCCTTTCGGAACAATTGCCGGTGGCGAATGGCCGACAGAAATCTGCCTTCCCACCGAACTACGTCCACTCTCTGGACTCGACACATATGCTCTTGACGGCACTGCGGTGTCTAGACGAGGACAAGATCACATTTGCAGCTGTCCATGATAGTTATTGGACCCACGCAGCGGATGTGGACACGATGAACGAGCGATTACGAGAAGAGTTTGTCGAGTTATATTCGCAACCTTTATTGGAGAATCTGCTGGAAGAGTTGGAACTACGATTCCCGGAGACGAAATTTAAGCCGATTCCGCCACTCGGGACGCTCGACCTCGAGGCCGTGAAGGATAGTCCCTACTTTTTCAATTAAACGATAAACATACTCTCTTGCTGTTTAAATTTTCCTTGTTGTTTCGTGACTCAGATGGAAATCTGGCCGTACGACGGATGTGCACGTCTGATTTATGACGTTCGGGAGCTTTGTAGTCCACGTATCGAAGTGGATGGATCCTCCAAAGCGATGTGTACGTGAGAATCCAGTTCTTGTCTTCATTAGCTTCGAAAAATCGACTTATTTAAGAATATATACGTCAGTGACTTGCATGGGATCCTAGGTCTTCTCGTAGATTTTGTTGTGCGCACATCAGCTGGGTCCCATCTTCGTGGTACGCTGATACCTTGAAGCAAGTCCTTCAAGTTGTCAAAGCACCGGCCTATCCCTTTCATTCGTACAAGTTCCTTCGACGACACAAGCTCCAAAATGTTCAAGCTCTTCGCTCTCGCGCTTATGGCTACGGCCGCCACGGCCCAGGATTCATGCCCGGTCGGTGAACTCGTCGGCCTTATTGGCGGTGCGAATGGCAAGGCGTGCGCCCAAGCCAGCGGATACGACTTCACTTCCGGTGTGACCCCGGATGAAGACACGGCCAAGACTATGTGCGAAACCGAGGCCTGCCACGACATGGTCGCCGAGATCGGCGAAGCTGGTGTCGACACGAACTGCAAGATCCCGCTCGGTGACAAAATCAATCTCCAGACTGGCCTCATCGACGTCGTCAAGGGAGCTTGCGACCAGGGCGGTGACCAGGGTGGTGACCAGGGTGGTGAACCGTCCGCGGGCGGCTCGTCCACGGATGCCCCGGCCCCAACTAACGAGACCCCTCCGGCTTGCTAAGCATCCTATCTCCGACTTTTCAATCGATTTGATCGGCCTCGCCGAGTAGTCTTCCGTTTAGCCAGATCAAAAGTTTTTAGTAATTGAAAAGTACTGGTTTTCACCTTCCTCTACTTCTTCCAAGTTTCCATTAGCCTTTCAAGATTCATATCTCTCATCGAGCACATGATACCTCTCCAAGGTTACAGATATTCATGTACTTGTAGGAGTGCATGAAAATCAATAGCTCCCTACGTGACTCTGGACACTCGAAAAGTCTCCTAGTAGATGATAAGACTCGAGTACTACGAAAGGCACGTTGAAAACGAAAGAAAGAAATTGGCTTTCGGCTGTATTTGGATACGGATCAAGTCGTATGCAAGTACACAAGAGCTGGATCATCTCTTCAAGAGACAATCGGACTGTCAGATATGCAAGGTAACGTATCTATTCCCGAAAGCAGTCTATCCTCTCCTCTTAGACGATGGTACGCAAAAAGATGGTTTCATCAATCTTTTCCAGCTCCTCTGTCACGTACTGCGAATGGATCTTGTCGACTTCCAGACTCAAGTACGCGTGCAGCGGGTCCGAAACGAGGTTCTGGGACGTCACATTGATGCCAGCGTTACTGATCACGCCGTGCACTTTGCTCAGGACACCAGGCACATTCCGGTGGAAGTGCAGAATACGCATCGTGTCGCCTTGCACCGGCATCAGATCCAGCTCCGGCGTATTCACACTCGTTGTCGTCGTACCTTCGTTCAGGTATCGAATCAACTTACTCGACACTTCCGTCGCAATGTTCGCCTGCGCCTCTTCCGTGCTACCACCGATGTGCGGCGTCAAAATGACATTCTCCAGACCTCGCAACGGCGTATCGAATGCCTCTCCGTTCTTAGCTGGTTCCACTGGGAAGACATCGACTGCTAGACCTCCCAACTTACCACTCTTGACCGCTTCAGCAGCAGCGTCCAAGTCGACGACAGAGCCACGGGCGTTGTTAATTAAGAGCGCACCGTCCTTCATCTTACTAATCGTCCTCGTGTTCATCATACGCTTCGTATCGTCCGTCGCAGGCACATGCAGCGTCACGGCATCTGCCTGACTGAGCATATCTTCCAACGAGTCCACTTGACGAGCGTTACCAAGAGGTAGACGCTTCAACGGATCGTAGAAGATGACGTTCATACCGAGCAGTTCGGCCAAAACAGAGATCTGGGAGCCAATGCGCCCATAGCCGACGATACCAAGTGTCGTCCCACGCACTTCATGCGCGCCAGAAGCACTCTTCTGCCACTCTCCACGGTGCAACTGCGTCGAACGTTGGAAGAGTTTGCGGTGCAAGGCAATGACCTCGGACAGCGTCTTCTCGGCTACGCTACGCGTGTTGGAAAACGGCGCGTTGAAGACTGGGACGCCTCGAGCTGCAGCTTGCGGCAGGGCGACTTGGTTCGTACCGATGCAAAAGCATCCGACGGCCCATAGACGATGCTCGAGCTCACCGACTGTGTCGAAAAATGAAGGGTCGAGCTGCGACTTGGAGCGGATGCCGAGAATGTGGGCGTCGCCACCGACTTGTGCGAGTTCTTTGCCAGAGAGCGCACCCGTGTGCGTTTCGACGCTAAAGCCTTCCTTTTCAAAGGCACGTACGGCCGTCGGATGGATGTTCTCCAACAGCACGACCTTAATCTTATTCAAAGGATAAGTGACGGGTCGGTTCAAGTACTTTTCGTCCACGACGTCCGAAGTAGACGGTGAGGTCGATTGCTCTTCCTCGGTCTGCGCCGAGAAGAAGCGGAGATTCCGATTGGAAGGCAAGACACGACGTTTAGCAATTGCACGAAGCATAGTAGTCTTCTTGTCAGGTAGAAGCTTGCGTTCTGGTCGAGATAAATAACTATGGGAATGGCGCACGCATTCGAGCGGCTAGAAATACTTCAGTCTCTCGTCTGTCTCAGACGCGATACCACGCAGGAGATTTTTCCCGCAGGATTCACGCGTTGAAAACCAATCAAACGAGCGGGGGTAAACACGCAAACATCATCCATATCAAAGCTTGAAGTTAAAATCATTTCTGAGTATTTGATTTAGTTCACGAGGATCGACGATAGAGCACCCTTCACTTCCGCACGACGAGACATGTCGAAACCAGACTTGAGGTAGCACGCCGATCGACCATCTGCGTTCGAATTCACGAACGTGTACGCCTTGCACTGAGAATCCTTCGAA